>CAUYRB010025303.1:0-105440 GCA_963574695.1 Propithecus perrieri | reverse complement strand
CCTGCCTCAGCCTCCCAAGTAGCTGGGACTACAGGCATGCACCACCATGCCTGGCTAATTTTTTCTATATATTTTTAGTTGTCCAGCTAATTTCTTTCTATTTTTAGTAGAGACGGGGTCTCACTCTTGCTCAGGCTGGTCCCGAACTCCTGAGCTCAAACAGTCCACCCGCCTCGGCCTCCCAGAGTGCTGGGATTACAGTCGTGAGCCACCACACCCAGCCAAGGCATTGCTTATGGTAGGACAAAAATTGATAGCAAAACTATGTATTTCTTCACTCAGGGTATTAATTGTTATAGCCAGTCAAATACTAGTGCCATTAAAAAGGTTATTAACCTATATAAACAAAGGAAGTTGTCTTTGATCTATTAAGTGGGGGGAAAAACCAGTTTAAGATTGTAAGAGTTTGTGTGGCTCAGATGAGATCACTTTTTTTGTGTAAAAATAGAGTGAATATTCTTGGGAAAAATCTGTAAAGAGATAGGGTTTTCATTGCTGTGTGATGGGATTAAGGGGTGATTTTTATTTTCTTTACACTTTCCTGTAGAGTCCAAATTTGTGTAACCAAAGAAAGATTTTTAAAAAGTGAGGTGTAGAATATCAGAAGGTGGCTAAAAACCACTTGGATCCGAATATTTGGGATTTACCGGGATAGTGCCGAGCTCATTGTTGCATATATAGCTGTTGAAGTGAATTCAGTCCAGAGCTGAGTCTTTGTGGAAGACTAGCCTTTGTCCTCTTTTTTTCAGAGCAAGTGCTGAAGTTCTCTTCCTTGCCACTGGTATGTTTGAGAATTAGGCCCCACAAATGTCAGGAAATGCAATATGTTGAGTTCTTACAGCTGCTTGGCCTTTCTGTGCACATGTAACTTCCTGTTCCTGTTTTTTATGCAGTATAAAACACTATATAGTATAAAATATTATACTATGCACCTGTAACTTCCTGTTCCTGTTTTTGATGTAGTATATTACCAGTGGGCAATGACAATTTAACCACTTTTGAATAGTACTAAGAGCTTTTTAATATTTGCTGTTGCTAGAAATGTTACTACAAAATGCTTTTTTAATGATATAATTTTATTACATTTTTTTGTTTACTAACAGTAGTGTATTGTACTGGACCACAGTTACAACAAACATAGTATTTACTAAAGGCTTTCAGAGACAACATAGTAATCA
This sequence comes from Propithecus perrieri, assembly GCA_963574695.1. NCBI lineage: Eukaryota > Metazoa > Chordata > Mammalia > Primates > Indriidae > Propithecus > Propithecus perrieri. The sequence continues at coordinate 104,262 of CAUYRB010025303.1, read as the reverse complement.
TGGCTATAAGCCTTGAACTGTCTACCCTACATGATTCCTTTTGAGAATATGAACTAAAGATATTTAGCCTAAAAATGTATTGTTGCCCATAATGTGTGATATATAATTAACAATAATACATAGTGTTTATTGGGATGTCTTTTCTAATCTCTTTGTATGGTACATACAGGCTAAGTGTAGAAACTTAATGCAATAATTTTTTGGTTCTTATCTTTTTTTTAACTCTTTATTATAATTGGTACTGTTGGCTACCTTTTCCCTGAAATTTTTCTTTTTTTTTTTTTTTTTTTTTGGAGATGGAGTCTCTCTCTGTCACCTGTGCTAGAGTGCTGTGGCATCAGCCTAGCTCACAGCAACCTCAAAGTCCTGGGCTCAAGCGATTCTCCTCCCTCTGCCTCCCGAGTAGCTGGGATTACAGGCGTGTGTCACCACACCTGGCTGATTTTTCTATTTTTAGTAGAGACGGATCTTGTTCTTGCTCAGGCTGGTCTCAAACTCCTGACCTCAAGCCATCCTACTGCCTTGGCCTCCCAGAGTGCTAGGATTACAGGTGTGAGCCACTGTGCCCAGCCTATTTTCTTACTTTGATTTTGATTTTTAAAATTGTTTCTAATCTGCCATGCTAGTCCTGTTTTCTTCATTCTACCTTCCATATCCTAGTTATGGACATTCCTTAAGTTGCAGTCTTTATTTTAGTTATTTTTCTCCCATTCTCATGGTTTCAGTTATTCTCAACACTCTTTGCTATAAGATAAACACAGTATCTTCAATTGGCTTCTGGACATTTCTCCTTGAATAGCTTTCTATAATATTACCTAGAATTTTTCATATCTAAAATTAAATATATCTTTTCCCCAAGTGGACTTCCCCTCCTCTATAGTAAATGGTACCATGGCACCATTTTCTCAGTCATCCAGTCTCAAAACCCTGCAGATGCCTTTGACCTCTAAATCCAGTCATTCCCCAAGCCATCTCCACTTATTTGAAATATATTTTTTATCCATCCACTGTTATAGCAGCCTCCCAGCCTACCTCCTCAGCTCTAATCTCATTATTCAGTATATCCTGTGTCCTGTCCAGTCAGATCTTCCTGAAGCTCTGTTTTTATCCCTAGCTCCAAAGCTAGGATACTTCTTTATGTCCTACTTATCAAGTTCAAACTAGTCTGACTTTCAAGGTGCTCATAATAGTCTGATCTTATCCTAGCTACCCATGCTTATTTTTCTATTACTTTTTAGAAATGTATTTTTTACATTTTAAGGACCTCATTATTCAGTCTTTTACTTCTCCAATCCCCTGTTGCTCCTTATTTCCCTAAATTATAGATTAAATTGTGTGGTGTCACGTTATTATGAGAATAGGTCTTGAAATTCAAGGCTATTCCCAGTCTAAACCTATTCTGTTCCTATCCTGCCTCATTCATTAACTCATCACATACAGAGCTGCTTCCATGACCCTGGCTCTGGGCTTGGTATTGAAGGTATAGCAGTGAATAACATAGATCTAGTCCCTGCTTCCATGTCACTTGTAGTCTGTTGGAATAGCCAATCAGATAAACACAAATGATTGATTGTGGTAAGTGCTACCAAGGAAAAGCACTTGTCTTCCACATTCCCATATACATCTGTCCTAGCTGCTTTATGTGTGTATCTTCCTATTTCCCACAAGCATTATAGCACATTTTACTGTTTTATAGTTTTTTCGACGTCTAAATGTAGCAATTTGCCCAAACTAAAGCACTTAGTAAATGTGCATTGTTATTAATCCATCTAGGCATGGTAGAGAGTAACTAGGAAGAATATGGTCCTTAAAGTGTTATACGCTTGCCACTGATTTAAACTGGACTGGAGCCTGTGTCTGGGTCTCAAATGAGTAAATCACCTTCACACACCTAGTGAAATTCAGTGGGTTAACCAAATAGGGATTTTCCAAGTAGTACTTTTCATTCTGTATTATAGCATTTTATCCCTTGAAATACTTACAATGAAATGTCTGTTCACCCTAATAAAGTTATTCGCTGAATGCCAACAATGTTTTCTAATTGTCCATAGTTTTATTTGTGTTACTGTTGATTGGTGAATGTCAAATGAACCCAGTGGATGGATACTTTACTTCTTTTGTTTCTCCCTAGATTTTTTACCCAGAAACTACAGATATCTATGATCGAAAGAACATGCCAAGATGTATCTACTGTATCCATGCCCTCAGGTAATCAGATTTTCTTGGTCAAATAAGTAATTTAGGAATAACGTCTGAATTGAATGTATAGCTTTTTATCCGTGGTGTAAGATGAAAAAGGTTTTTTTTTTTTTTTTAATTAGTTTCAGAAGTTTCAAATAGAATACTGTTATCCTAACAAAATAGTGAAAAACAGCTGTGTTTTTTCTAGGGCATATAGAAAAGGAATTTATTTATTCCCATAATAGCAGATACTTTGGTTCTAAAACTATGGCATAATCTTTTGTTATTGATATAGGGTTTCTGTGAACTATGCATTTCGCTTGGGGTTTGGTCTCTTTTAAGTAGTCATCTAGGTCCTTGCTATTATTAAGCCATTTGTTCATTCATTAAATAATTTTTATACCAACACAAATATGATAATAGGAACTGGAACATATAATTTTTCCCACAATTTTATGATACATTTGAAATATGACTTAATTTCAGGTCCCCAGAATCAACAAGGTACTAATTTGGAGGAAAAAGTGATATCTCCGGAGGGAGAGTGGGATGGGATGGAAGTTGATGCTGATACAGGATGAGTATCTCTTATCCAAAGTGCTTGAGATCAGAAATGTTTCAGATATGGGATTTTTTTCTGATTTTGGAATTTTTGCATTATATTTACTGGTTGAGCACCCCAAATCTGAAATCTGAAATGCTTCGATGAACATTTCCCTTGAGCGTCATGTTGGCGCTCAAAAAATTTCAGATTTTGGAGCATTTCGGATTTTGGATTTTCAGATTTGGGTGCTCAACCTGTAGTGTGCTATAGAAGTATAGTATTTCAGCACATATATTTGGCCATAGGACTAAAGGAGAAGATGGCAGAAGAGTAGGATATGAATATGAGATTTCTTTGCTTGAGGTGCTCTTTTTATATAGCATCTTGTATGTTTGCTTAATAAATGTTGATTACATGTGTGAATGTATAATATTGATCTATAAGAAAACTATCATCTCCAATTTCTTTGATCAGACATGTACTAGATCTTTGGTATCACTGGAATCAGTGTGAAACACACAAAAGAATGAATATAGCCGAGGACTAGAGGATGTCTTATATTGAGAATGTAGCAATTTCAAATGTATGTGTCTGAGCCAAAATCAGCTTAATTCTGAGTACTGTGATTGGCTTTGTGTTACATGAGGTCTGTGTTGATAACCTTGTGAAGACTGTACCTAGAATGGATATCTGAACTTGGCAGGCACAGAGGAGGCTAAGCTGGCAGAATTCTCTGCTAGTTCTGTAGCCACCACTCTCTGCAACATAACCTGGGTCTCAGGCCTCACATTCTCTGAACTACAGATGAAGAATTAACTGTGCCTTTCTAATGATGGGGTCAGAATGAGAAAGAGAGGAAGTCCACTATTGTTTTCTATTTCTCTCAAATATGCAGTCTGTGCTTAGAAAGTATATGTAGAGAGAGCAATGTGTTCTGGTTCGTGATTTATGGTTTCTTTCTTATGGTGTTTCCTGAACGGTAGTTGGCAACATTTGATAATATGTAGAATGTGTTTATAACTGCTCAGAGCCTCTTTTGCCATAAAACATAACAGTGTTCAAGGCAGGTTCCACTTCATTGTATTGGGTAAGACACCATCTCCCTTTGGATCAACAGTGACACAAAAGCATTATCTCCCTGTTTTCTCCCTGCCTTTTTTTTTTTTTTTTATCTTGATTGGCATTATTCCAGAGATAGTAACTGTACTTCAGTCATACTACATTACTTTTTAGATAACGTTCCACTCTCAGATAAGTCCTCAATTCACCATTATTTTGAATATATTTGTATACTTTCCACTTCCCCTGATGTTTGGTTATTCTAAAAACTGATTTGGGGGTTAAATAGGTCCATAGTCCCTTATCCTAAATTAAAAAAAAAAAATCATAAGATCTCTTAAAGTTGAGTTTAAGTTTGGTACAGACTCATTTGTTGGCAAAACCTGATAATTGAGGTTATTTAGAATATTTATCTACGTAGTATGATTATTTGAATGTTTCTCTGCAGAAAAGTAATATATTGGATTGGGGGTGCTGCCTCAAGGTTTGCTGGGAATGTTTTTATAATACTATACAACTTTTCTAATATCTGAGAAATTTTACATTCAAATTTCAGTGTAAAACCTTTCTAATATCTGAGAAATTCTATGCTGTAAAACTATAAAACTTTCTAATATCTGAGGAATTCTACAGTCAAACATATCTGGCCAAAAGAATTTAGATAAGGGGTTGCGTACCTATACTACATTCTGTTTCCTAATGAACTGCAGTGTTTAAGGGTCTTTATTAATAATCTTGGAGATTAGTATAGTGATTTCTAGGTTACTCTGCATTTAGCAAAGCTCATTGGAATCCAGATAGGTTAACATAGCTTACTTCTTCCCGTTGCTACAAAGTACAGCTTAAATAAGATAAAAGGAAAAGAAAAAAGAAAAATCTAATCTCAGTTATAAGCTGAGCTTATAGGTACCTAATAGTTTATTTGTAAACGGTGGCACGGGAGAGCAGGAACAAAGATTGGAAAATGCTGTTTACCATTAGGGTTTGTAAGTTTTAGGTGGGAGGCTAAGTACCTTTGCTTCCGGGTGAGAGGACCTAAGTGCCCATTATGAATCCATTTATAGCTCCAGTAGCTCCTTAAAATACTCCTAATAACTACCCAGTAATTAAAGAGAGGTGAAGGAAAGATGGTGGCCATGTCTCATCCTCTACTTTTTGTATCAGCCAGTGATAACATTGTAGCATCTTTAATCTACCATTGAAAGACATTAAAAGCTAACTCACGGGGCAGGGCAGCAAAAAGAAAAGAAAAGAAAAGAAAACAAAAAGCTAACTCACTGTTCTTGGGGCTGTGAAAGTGACATTCTTGAACTTAAAGCATGGCAACTGCTTTGCTGTTTCCAAATAGGAATAAAAGAAATTCTTGGAGAAAAATATTATTACTGATTTAGAATGCAGGTGGGCTGTATTAGTGGCAAAAAATATATAAGGGAACATATTACACATATAGAAAGTTATTAGTCATTTTGCTTTAGAAAGTTTTTTGAATAGATTTAAAATCATCTGAGAGAGGAACTTTATATAGTTTCATCTTGAGTGTTTTACCCTAAAGAACAAAAGGACTTAATTATATACATATGATTTATACTTGTACTTCTCTGAGAGAATGACTAGCTGCTGTGGTTGTATACATTCTTTTTTTTTTGAGACAGGTTCTCACTCTGTCAGCCAGACTGGAGTACAGTCGTATGATCATAGCTCACTGCAATCTCGAACTCCTGGCTCAAGAAATACTCCTGGCTGGGTGCGGTGGCTCACGCCTGTAATCCTAGCACTCTGGGAGGCCGAGGTGGGCGAATCGTATGAGCTCGGGAGTTCGAGACCAGCCGGAGCAAGAACGAGACCCCGTCTCTACTAAAAAAAAGTAGAAAGAAATTATCTGGACAACTAAAAATATATAGAAAAAATTAGCCGGGCATGGTGGCGTATGCCTGTAGTCCCAGCTACTCGGGAGGCTGAGGCAGTAGGATCGCTTCAGCCCAGGAGTTTGAGGTTGCTGTGAGCTAGGCTAACGCCACGGCACTCACTCTAGCCAGGGCAACAGAGTGAGACTCTGTCTCAGAAAAAAAAAAAAAAGAAATACTCCTGCCTCAGCCTCTCAAGTAGCTGGGACTATAGGAGCACACCACCACACCCAGCTAAATTTTAAATTTTTTGTAGAAATGAAGTCTCACTATGCTACCCAGGCAGGTCTCAAACTCCTGGCCTTAAGCAATTCTCTTGCCTTGGCCTCCCAAAGTGCTGGGATTACAGCTGTGAGCTACCATGCCTGGCCTGGATGTATAAATTCTAATGTGTTTGAATACTCCATGTGTTTTTTGTTTTATATCATGCATTTGGGTTTATTATATATAATTTAAATTCTAGTCAGTTCTATGAATACAGTATGCATGATGCATGTATGTATTTAGGTGATACTGAGGTTTACAAATTATTTGCAATAACTTTAGACCATTCTATTAAGTTTCTATGATTTGTTTCTTATTTTTTTTTTTTTTTTTTTTTTGAGACAGAGTCTCACGGTGTTGCCCAGGCTAGAGTGCCATGGCATCAGCCTTGCTCACAGCAACCTCAAACTCCTGGGCTCAAGCGATCCTCCTGCCTCAGCCTCCCGAGTAGCTGGAACTATAGGAGTGTACCACCAAGCCAATTTTTTCTATTTTTAGTAGAGATGGAGTCTTGCTTTTGCTCAGGCTGGTCTGAACTCCAGAGCTCAAGTGATCCTCCCACCTTGGCCTCCCAGAGTGCTAGGATTACAGGTGTTAGCCACCACACCTGGCCAATAAATCTGTTTTAAATTTATCTTAGATAGATTGCAATTTATATTAATACTTGGTTAAACACTTTTGCCACACTTTAAGGTGTGGTTACTAACCCATACGATATTATATTTAGATTTTTTCTTTTAAATTTCTTAAAATAAAAATGTATATGTGATTATAGTCAAAGGAACTATTTGCCTGCAATCTGCTCTTCCTGCCACCCTGTGTGTTTCATGAAATATAAGCATCTACTGAATCATAGAAAATGCATTTCAAAGTTACAATAAGTAAATTAGTCACTATACTCTGTAATATCAACAGTCTGGGGTGTCATTAAGGTTCTGTCTATATAGAAAAGATTAAGGCTATTTATATGACATTCCTCTAACCATTTGGAAATGAAGCCATAGTCACTATGACTGAAAATATTCATTCACATTTTAGTCTTAATCAAATTTCGATCATATTAAGAAAGCTAAACCATTTTGATGAGATGTGTTAGTTTTAGGACGAATTTCCCAGCTTGACTATCTAATGGTCTAGTTGATTAAGTTATTCTAATTGGGGCATAGGAAATTCAAACACTTTGTAAACTCAATTTTGATTAAAAAAGAGGATGAATGTGAAAATACCACAATTTCGCTCACAACCAAATGCTTAAATTAAGTAGTTCTAGGCCCCACAGCTTCCTCAGAGCCCAAGAAAGTTGGATATGGAATCTAAACAAGATTCATGGAGAAAATATGCTTTGTGTTGCCAAATAATATGGCATCCCTGAAAAGAATTGCCCTAAATGTGTAAAGTTGGTAATTTCTACAGTAATAATATGTAACACAACCAGAAAAACAAAAACAAAACCCTGGATAAGGCAGCATTCCCTAGGAGAGCTACTTAACAGGCCTGCCTGCATGTGCCCCAGAATCTACTTATCTAACTTTTTTCTTCTAAATCTTCACAAGCCTCTTGTTTTAACTAAGTGCACAAATGAGACCATATAAATGCTTTCTTTTCCAGTTTTGTTTTGTTTTTTTAAATTTGTTTCTTCCTTTCACGGCTGACTGCAACAATCTGGTATAAGCGATCTTGTCCAGAAACAATCTACCACAATACATGAACTAACTCTATAACTTGGGATATCACTGAAGCCTTCCCAGGGATCCACGTCAAATGACTACAAGCCGACAAGGAAAGCAAACACTGCAATTTACCAGCAGACAGCTCAGCATATATGCAACAATTACAAACACATACCGTGAATACTGATAATCATGTCCACTTCCCTCCTTTCTAGGAAATGAAGAAATGTCAAGAGACAGGTATGGCTGGAGAATTTCCTCTGGTCTGATCTATTCTGCAAATTTCTTCCATCATTATCCAGGTTATATTGACACTCCTACCACAGGATATTTAGGCTGTTCTTTTCTCCTCTGGCCTATTCCTTAGAGCAGGAATTTTATTACTGATAGCAAAACTACCTCTCACAATTCTTATTAGAGTTATTTACATTTCAAATTATAATGTAAAGATTTCAGTAACTGCATTCTGATGACATTTTGCTTTCTTCCAGAATGTTCTGCTAAATATTTTGCCCCAGGAACAATTCTCTCCTCACTTTCTCCTAATCCTACAGATTCTTCTCTCCCTTGCATCCCTCTTTAACTGCTGCAATCTGCATGATCTATACCCTCAGGCAACTTTCTATGTTTGAGAAAATATTTTCAGTTAGGGAGCTGAACAGACATAGTATCAATGGCTGGAGAAAGTGAGACAATTAAATCATATTCTCCCACTCAATTCATTTGAATATATTCAGTCATTAAACACATATTTTTTTAAGAACCTATTTCAGACCTGCTATTATGCTAAGCGCTGAGGATATAACGGTTATCAAAACTAAATAAGGTCCTTGCCCTCATGGGTAAGAGCCTAATGGTAATAATAGCCAACATTTATTCACTTCTTATTATGTGCTAAACAGTTTTCATGACTTACATCATGTAACTCTCAGCTAATCTACCATGATGTATCTATTAGTACAAAAAATATACCATAAAGAGACAAAAAGTTGTTTTTTTTTTTTTAAAGTCAACCATTTTCCTGCCTTTCCCACAATATATGAACTCAAGTCTGCTCTAGTTTGAGAAGAGGGCTGGTGCAGATAGCAGGGGATTACTCTACACTGTTTTATATTTGAATTTGCATTGTTAATATCTGCAGAAGTATAGCCATTTGCCTATGTTTTCTCAGCTAGTTTAGCAGATCCAGGATTTGAACCCAAGTCCTCACACTCCAGAGCTCATGCTCTGCCTTACCCCACCGGTGTACCCCTGCACCCCTACACTCTTCTCTCTCTGCAATAGATAAATACAAGGAAAGAGCAAGGGAAGGATGACATGGCAAAGGTATCTGAAAAGTTCCATCAATTCCCCCTTGCTTGGTGAATTTTAGATAGAACAAAAGACAGCTATAATAATCCTTTCTTGCCTTTCTCCCTCAATATTTAGTAGCCCAATTCCAGAATAAGTGAAGGGACAAATGTTTTAAAAGAAATCTATATGGCTTATAGTTAAATGAGGAACTATTTTTTCCAGGAAAAAAAAGTTGCTGGAATGCATCACAATAAGATGCATATAGAAGATTCCCATTATGCCACAGCTAACTTAAGTTACAAATAAGCATTTATATTATTATATCATTATTGTTAAAGAAACTCTATTTACTTGTTCCATAGACGTTTATTGAGAAGGTATTATATGAAGGGCTCTATATTAAGAGACATATTCATTCAGATATACAATACACAGACACTGCTTACCCTCCACAAATGTATAAAAGTTGACATTTAATGGTGACAGGAGGAAATACAGGGGTAGGAGTGAGTAGAGGGATGAGTCTCAGATGACCCCCAGGTTTCTCCCTTGACCTACCAGATAGATGCTGCACTATGCATCCAGAGGGTGAAGGAAGAAAAGCTGGCTCAGGGTTTATTGGGTTTTTGCCACGTTGGGGTTTTATTTTCTTTTCTGCTTTGAAGGTGTCTTGTTTTTTTTCCCTCAGATACTCTGGTTGAAGCACTGTGCTCCTTGAAGCTTGGCAGTGTTATAACCCTTGTCTGGGTATCTAGATTTTATGAGCCCAATTAAGGATGATAAAATATGTATTTAAGAGATTTCTGCCATCCTAACAGCTCCTAACCATCCCTAAGGAATCTTTTCATGACTATTAAGTTAATTATATTTTAATTTTTTGTCTTTTCAGGACAATTATGTGAGTGTGTATTGGTCTACAGCCATGCCTCAGTGTGCCTGCCCTTCCTTCATGCTGCTGTTCTATAGGGAAGCAAAACCTACATTTATGCCTTGATTTAGTAGAATTCAGCAGTAAGCACAAATGATGTTATTAAAATCTACTGGGAAAAAAAGATCCATCTTGATTTCAAAAACTGAAAAAAAAAGTAACGTAGGGATGTTACATGGTATTTTATCATTGAATGAAGACACACTGCAGAAAGCTGTCTGTCTTCATGACTCTGCTACAAGTGTCCCTTTATAACTTGATTTTACTCAAATGGTTTCCAAAACATCTGTCTAAATTATTTAACTAATTTTGCTTTTTATTCCTACTTCTTGTAATTTCAGAGAGACCGATGGTTAAATGAGTTTTCTGCTATAGACATTATTCTGGAAAGGAAAAAATAAATACATACTGGAAGAAATATTGCTCTCCCATGTCATAAATTCTGTGTGAATACTCATAGTTCTCTTCTTTGCTTTCTCAGATCTGACCCCTCACCATCTTCCCCGGCCCTTGAGCCAGCAGGCACCTTGCTGATGTTGGCAGGCGTCAGGAAGCCATGGGCTGGGAGTCAGACTGAGCCTTACAAAGAAGGCTCAGGAAAGCAGACTGACATGGGTTCAATAATTAGCACAATGCCGGACACAGTGCTCAATAAGGATCTATTGAGTTAATGGATGTGAGTGCTGCCTACGTGTTGTACATGCTTCAAGTTCATAACGAGGGGCTAATTAGCTGAGCATTATAAATGAAAATGGAGGCCTGACCAGCTCTTTAGTACTCCAAAGTCAATACAACTTATTTAAAGCTTTCTTGTAGAAATATAAAAGTTTTATTTTCTATATCTATGTCAATAATTTTAGCAATGTGAAAAATAAACATTATCAAGCATTTCATGTATTATTTTGAATAATAAGAGCTACTTGGACAGAGAACAACAGGTAGAAAATTTTAAGGTGAAGTTTTAGGATAACACATGATTGTTTTATATAAAGTATCTCATTAGCACAATCTTAGCTATTTACACGACAGCCTTTGATGAAGAGCTGACCTAAACGTAACAACTCCAAGATTATGATGTTCGGAAAATTCCTAGAGTTAGTGTTTCTTATTGATTTCTTCAGTCTATTCAACATTTAATCATATCACAAATACAAAATAAATTCCAATTAACATATATTATGGTTTATCCTAAAATGTGCTTCTTAGACTGACTTTGATTCCAGGAAACTCAGAAAGAAAAGGGAATTTTGCTATCCACATTCAATCACTTCTCTATAGGCATGGATATATCCTTTCCCATAAAAATATGCATGACTTCCAGGTTTTCAATTGGTTATATCGCTCCCATAGTCTCAGCAGCCCAGGACAACCTCCACCTTCTGGCATATTTGTGTGTTCATTTCACCCTGAAATACTTACTATCTCCATCACTGCTCCTCAGGGGGCAGCTACAAATCTGCAATATTGTTGTTCAGAGAGAAAATGATTATTTTTTGAATAACCTTAAAACAAACTATTTATAAGAGTAACAAATTTACTATATTTGGCAGCAAGTTTGCTGAAGTACATATATTGTCCATACATGGTTGAAGGCCACATTGATCGAGGAAGGGATGAATGCCCATACTAATGAGCTTGCCATCCCCTTGTTCAGGACTTTTTCTCTTAATTTGCTGGGATTTTAAGTCATGTGGAACCTCCTTGGAATGTTATAGCCTAGGGAATGTAATCATCCCCAGGATGTTTGATTTCCTGGAAACTTCTGAGGATGGAGGATGGAACGATCTTTAAGTCCTCACTTTGAGAGAAGAATTTTCTCACATGCACATCAGGGCTGAAGCGCTAGCATTACGAAAAGATAGCATTGGCCTCCCTCTTTCAATCTGGTTTATCTCTACCCCATTACCCAAACCATGGAATTCAGGATTAACTTTAGTTCTCTGCTTTTCTGTATATGGAACTACAGACATCCAGTTTATCAAATACTCTCTTTCAAACACAGATGTTATTTATTTGCAGCGTTGTAAGTGAAAAAGTTAATGGGAGATCAGTGACAAAGCAAGTCATTTTGGGAGGCTCTATTGATCTTCCCCTTCCAAAAAATTATGAACTTCTTTATATAATTGTCCATTACTGTCTTCTTTCTCCATCACCATAATCCTCCACACATGGAAAGTAACAAGAATGAGGGCTGAGAAGAAATAGTAAGATGGTTCAGATTGAACAAAACCATTTCAGTTTCTTTTTGTTGTGATTGTCTTACTGTAAACTTTCCTTCCATGACTAAAATCATCATAATTATCAAGAAATGGCTTTTTCCCAGAGTTACATTAGAACAGAAAAGGAGGCATTTGTCATGCAGTGAGTTATTTCTGGGACAGCTCACCCCTGTGAACTAAGCCTGTCCTTTCTTCCTCCCTCTTTTAATTAACCTTTAGAAAAGAACAGTGATGTTAGTAGATAACAGAGCTGGAAAGAGAGACCTAGAAAGTGACGTGAGCCCTGTCGATCTTCAACCTTGCCAAAGAGGACACATTAAAGTGTTTTTCATGGAAAAATCAGGCTTAGTCAACACATATCCAAAGCAATGTGACCTTGAGAGATATATACATTTCTAAATAAGAATAGCACAGGCTGAAGCATCTTGAGAGAATATAAATGAACCAAAAGGAAAGGAGGAAAAACATCCTAAAGGAAGAAATTAAATTCAGGAAAAAAGTTATCAAGCGCATTTCCTGCCACTTACCTTTTCTGCTGACTGGGCTGTACCAAAAAAGATGGGAATGAAAGCTAACCAAATGATGCAGGTGGTATACATGGTAAATCCAATAGGTTTGGCTTCATTGAAAGTCTCTGGGACGCCTCTCGTTTTAATGGCATAAACAGTACAAGTGACCATCAAGAGGATACTGTATCCGAGTGAACAAATGAGCGAGAGATCAGAAATGTCACACTTGAGCACTCCCCTGGCGTTCTCTGGGTCTAGTGTCCGCTGTTCTCCGTAGTCAATGATGATGTGTGGGGGATCCACAACAAACCAGACAAACACGCCAAGGAGCTGTACCGAGATGAGGCTGAAGGTGATCACCAGCTGGGATGCCGGACTAATGAACTTGGGTGCTGTGACAGATTTCTTCCCCTGCTCAAATATTCGGTGGATACGGTTTGTTTTGGTCAGAAGGGCTGCATAGCTGAAACACATGCCAAGTCCCAGGAAGATCCGTCGGAAGGAGCATATGATTGTATCTGGAGCTGCAATCATTAAAAAAGTGATTGCGTAACAGAGAAAGATCCCTGTGAGGAGCACATAACTAAGTTCACGTCCCGAAGCCCTAACAATAGGTGTGTCATTATAGCGGACAAAAGTCACAATCACAAAGGTGGTAGCAATGATTCCCAATATTGCAATGAACACAGGAACCATGGCCCAGGGAGAATGCCATTCCAATTTAATGATTGGGATAAGCTGGCAGCCTGTGCGGTTGATGTTCGGTCTCTGATCCAAAGGGCAAAGTTCACAGGAGAGCTCATCCACCTGATAGTTGTAACCTTCACAGCGCTCACAGTGCCAGCAGCAAGGGACCCCTTTCACTGTTTTCTTCCTCTCGCCGGGCTTACAGGGCAGACTGCAGACAGACGCCGGGTGAGTGTGTTGTCTGTTAGCCCACTGCATGTCTTCCACCTGTGGGTATAAAAAATTAATGAGCCTTTCATTTTCCCCCATTTATAATATCCTAATCCTAGCCACAGGTTTGTAATAAATCACTGAATGGTGGCAGTACAAATACAGTTTACCATAATAAGAGCCCAGTTCTTTCCCTGATACTGACTTTATAAAAGTGTTAAGTGATTGGCTCCAATAAATCATTCACATCATCAACTTGATGAGTGTCATTTGTTTCCATTTACCTCCTCGACGCTGACCAATCTGACATTTGGAGTAAGATTTATTGGCCCAAACAGTTTTAAATCTAAAAAAATAAAATAATTAAAAAAAAATAAAAAGCCCCATAGAAAGATGTTTTAGAGCTAATCACAAGTATAAATGTCAGAATCCCTTTAACACTGGATTAGGATATAAACCTATGTAAAAGATGATCCATATCTTTCTACCATACTTGGGGAAATTCAAATCACACTGTGTCGATTTTGAAAGGAAATGGAAAAATGAGGTAATTTAATTTCTGGCTCTCCTCATGTGTTTATGGAGATAACTATATTAATATGTTTTGCCCCTGTTTAGGCTTGAAATAAGCTTTTTTTTTCAGTCTTGCATTTTTATGCTGTGAAAAACACGATGCTGAATAAAATAATTTGATGGCAATGTTTTCTATTGAACAAAAGTAGTTCTGTGATAATTTAAAGCAGTAAAATTAGTACAGATGAGAGGCTTTTTTTACTGTGCTTAGTATTTTCCTCAGGACATTAAAGTTCCACCTTATGCTTTCGGGTTAAATCACAGAATACTTCCACTGAAATAAAAATAGTTTTTGAAGGGGATAGTGTCCATCATTGATCTCTTACCTTGAATTTGTTTTTCATATCAGATATACAGTAATTTTAGTAGAATGCTAATAGGACAAAACTGAACATTATGGATGGTAGGAGACCACTTATTATTAAAAGCAACTACTATAAAAGGTAAACCCTGTGAAGGGTGTGATTTGTTCACTGGTATGAAAAAAAACAGTGACTGACACACAATTTTCCCTCAATAAATATTTGTTGAATTCATGAGGGAGGAAGGATGGGAAGGGCAGCACAGCAGAGCCCTGAGAAATAAAGGCCAACTTGAAAGTACTGGGATTTGGAAATAGAGGGTTGTTCACACAAGCACAGAAAAGGGAGATGAAGGAATGTTTGTGGAAAAATAATCATACTCCCAAGACTAGGTTTATTAACAATCCAAAAGTATTACTATACTCTGTGGTAGTGAGCCTCCAAGATGGCCCCCGATAACCTCACCTCCTAAAATTCATGCACTCATGGAGTCATGTAGTCCCCTCCCACATTGAATAGGGCTGATTTATATAAACGATAGTACATTCCAGAAATGATGGTATGTGATTTCGAGGCCAGGTCTTAAAAGACATTTGTCTTCTGTTTTGCTCTCTCTTGGATCACTCACTCATGGAAGCACCAGTGTCATAAAAACTCTCGAACAACCCTGTGATAAGGAATGGAAGCCTATTGCCAACAACCAGCACCAAGTTGCCATGCATGTGAGGAAACCAACTAGAAAGTAATCTCTGGCCCCAGTCAAGCCTTCAGATAACTGCAGCCCTGATTGACATCTTAACTACCACCTCATGAAAGACCCTGAGCCAGAACAACCCAGCTAAGCTGCTTCGGAATTTCTGATCTACAGAAAATATATAAGATAATAAATGTTTATTGTTCTAAGCTGCTAAATTTTGGAGTTATTTGCTCTGCAGCAATAGAAAACTAATGCAGTTCAAATAAAGCTTACCTGTTCTGTGGCCACCGTCATTCTAATATCAGTGCAGGAATCTATTGAGAAGGTGCACCCAGTGACAGCTACCAAACACCTTAAAAATACCCCAAAGTATGAAGTTTCAGCAATATTCCTTCATCACTTTTAAAGTTTCCTCCTCTTTGGCAACCAGGTGGCTGAGATTGTTCTCATAAGCAATTATTTAAGAATGCTTTTTCATTTTTGAATCTGAGGGGGGAATGGTTGAGGCCAGAGAATTGTGGTCCTCAAGCTCAATGCTTGAAGAGAGCTGTCTAATCTCCACAAGGGGGAGTTGACACTTCATGTGTCTTTAATTTCAAACATCCTCCCTTAAGAAAGCAGATGCTACTTCATGTGTCATAAGGGCACTCAAGGCTATTAGACCCATCCTGTCAGCTCACCACAAAGGAAATATAATCTATCATAACCCTGCTAATTTTTATTAGGTTTTATTGACATAAAAAGATTATTTCATTTACTTATAAGATTGCAATAAGAAAGAAAAAAAGTTAAGTGGGAAGTATATAGTGGCTTCTCCCAAAAAGTATTGAGGAGAAAATGAAATGCTCCACTGTGTGGCTGAAGTATTGATCGTATACCCTAATGGACTCTTCTAAGATAATAAAATACTTTTTTGAAGGTTATGTTTCAAAGCTAATTATTGTAAAACCAAAATTGCATTTTCTCTGGGGCTTCTATAAGTTTATAATGTTACTATCCAACAAAAAATAAAAGCAGCAAAAAGCTATCATAAACATTAAATTTCAAGAAACCTTAAAGGTCAGCTTCTATAGCCACATATCTGATGCTTTAATTCTCAATATGTTTTATTTTCCAGAAGGAAATAAGATGTATTAACAAAGAAACATACCTCTACTGGGTAAGTCTCATTACAAAGGATAAATATTTATCATTATAAGCTAAATACAAAATTTCTTTTGATAAAATTTTTATGTATTGAAGAAATGTAAAAATGTTTTTCATAAATGAAAAATAAAGTTATAAAATTATGGAAAATGTCATGATTTTTTTAATAGCTGTAGACTTTCTTTAAGTAAAAAACCAATATATTTAAGCAATATATGTGATATTTTTATTATAATGGAGATTAACACATTAACTGCCATGTCAGTTGTATTTAACCTGTTAGTATTGAGCCCGGGGCCTTGTGAAGCATATGTAACTCACACATCTCTTTACCTTAGGAGTCATATGAACTATTTTTCAAGTTGCATATAACTCACACACAGAAAATAATAAAAAATAACAAATTTTTCATTAAATTAGAAAAGATCATTTTTGTTTTCAAAGTTTTTATTCTATTTTCGTAATAAAACACCATGGCCACAAGGAAAAAGAAAATTTTTCTAGTGTGGCAGTCAATATATTAAGTATATTTTAGTGAGCATGTTATATATATTAATACATGATAAATATGCATGACTTCATTTTCATCAAGGAATCTATGTATAACTATATGGTGCTCTGATATCACTGTTAAAGTCTGAAAACCAACGAATATCCACCTCCAGGAGGGACAAACAACAAATGTTTGAATAAGGATCTTACAAATACATTAACATTTGAGACCAATAACTTACTTTATTTAGTTGCTAAATAATGATTTTGAACTCTACTACATGTAAGCAAATTAAACTGCCTAATTTCCATAACTATGTTACAAAGCATCAATGAAGATCATTCAACTCTTTTGTATTGCTATATTAGGAGATAAAGTGGGGATGGTTAATGGGTGTAAAAAAAAGTTAGATAGATAGATAGAATGAACAATATTTGATAGCACAATAAAGTGACTATAATTAACAATGTTAGGGCATACTTTAAAATAACTAAAAGAGTAGAATTGGAATATTCCTAAGACAAAGAAATAATAAATGCCTGAGATAATGAATACCCCAATTACCCTGACTTTATTAATTCACATTGTATGCCTGTATCAAAACATCACATGTACCCTATAAATGTATACAACTATTATGTATCCATAATAATTAAAAATAAAAAATGTTTAAAAATTATACCATTTTTTATAATGCATACCTCACCCTTGGTATTCTGATATTAGGATGTTTTCTGTCTAAAATATATAGTCTAACAAATGGATGATAGTTATATAGTGAGAGCTTCCAGGGACAAAATGATAGTCCATTCCTGTCTTGACAATGTTTACCAATAGTGATTCATTTAGTAAGTTTCAATCAGCGCATTTCATAAAATATAAAGTATCTCCTGGTTTCTGCTGTCAAATCCTTTTGTTACTGTAGACAAGTACAACCACAATCACAAAACAAAAAGTTTCTGGGTGAATGTACTTCCATTTTTTTAATATTTAATCTTTGAATTTGAATTTCATTAGTTTTCTATTGCTGCAGTCAAACCTAGCATAATGTTTCATAAACTCTTTAAAGAGAACATCATTTTTATAGAATGATTTTCTTCTCTGTAGTTTCAGTAACTCCTGAAAACAGGATTACAAAAAAGTTGCACAATTAAAAGCCTCATTAATAATTAATAATAATCAATAATTGCTAGTACTCATTATAAAACTCTTACTTAATATTTCTATTACAGTGTTTTTCCCAAGATATTAAGTGATTTTCTTCATTATTGTAATTACCATATGCAGTGTGTGGGAAAATTTTAAATATAATACTCACAGATAATTGATATCTAGTCATACCATTCTTAACTCTTTTTATCTTGCTGTATAAATAAGTATTATGTTAATCATTATTTTGGTGTCTGATTTGACATCTAGTATGCAAAACTCAACTCTTCATCTGACTTATGTAATAATGGAAGATTGCACATGAAACATTTCTAGTGACATCAAAGATTATTTTTAGATCTTTATTCATTAAATTCTACATAATCAATAGGCTTAAAAATACACTCAATCTGCATGTATATTTAAAATCTTAAAACTTGGTGTCATATTTAGCATAACACATGAGTTACATGTGAATGAGTACATGTTTCACACTTAATTTGATAATACAACACCAAATTATAGATATATATTATACATATTATATATATTTTTAATATTTAAATATTTCCTTTTAATTATGCACAGCTTTAAATGACGACAAAGGAGACACTGTTTTCCTTTTCTTCAAAGTGGTAGATACGGCGTCCTTTGAAAATCGAATATGCTTGAGATATCCCCAGATTGAAGTTCTGGTTTTATGTGATGTTTCAGATCTACATAATCTTTAAAAGAAGTATTTTAAGATGAAATGCCTCTATTTTAAGAGGCATTTAAAAATGAAATTAATAAAAACAATTTCATTTACAATAGTACTGAAAAATAAAATACTTAGAAATAAACTTAGCAAAAGAGCACAAGATTTATTTAGTCAGTAAAAACTATGAAATTTCAGCAAAAAAAAATTTAAAAAGGGTTTAAATAAATGAAAAGAAATCCTATGTTTATGGATCAGAAGACCTACTATTGCTAAAATGGCAATATTCCCCTAATGGCTCTGCATACAGATACAACACAATCCATACCAAAATTCCAGCTGGCTTTTTTGCAGAAGTTGACAAGATGATTCTAAAACTCATATGGAAATATAAGGGATGCAGAATGACAAAATAATTTTAAAAGTGAAGAACAAAGTTGGATACTTACATTTTCTTATTGAAAACTTACTACACAAAATGTAATAATCATATCATAATACTAGCATAAAGATAGAAAAATTAATGGAATAGAATTGAGGGTTCAGAAGTAAATCTTTATATGTATAGTCAATCGGTTTTTGACAGGGATACTAAAAAAATTAAATGGAGAAAGAATAGTCTTTTCAACAAGTGGTGCCAAAACGACTTGATATCCATATGCAAAGTAATGAAGTTAGACCCCTACCTCACACTACATACAAAAATTAACTCAAAATGGATCAAAGACTTAATGTAATTGTGAAACTGAAAAACTCTTACAAAAAAAGAGGAGTGATTCTTTGTGATCTTGGGTTAGTTAGGCAGTGGTTTTTTAGATAAGACACCAAAAGCAGAAGCAACAAAAAGAAAAATAAATTGGACTTCATCAATATTAAATATGTTTGCACTTCAACAGACACATCAAGATTGTGAAAAGATAGCCCATAGGATGAGCAAAAATATTTTCAAATCATATATCTGATAAAGGACTAGTATCCAGAATACATACATCTTTAAAACTCTTAGAATTCAACAGTTAAAAGACAAATAACCCAATTTAAAATGAGCTGAATTGAATGGATTTAATTGAATAGACATCTCTCCAAACAAGACACAAAAATAGCCAATAATACATGAAAGTATACCAAATATTACTAGGGAAATACAAATCAAAACTACAGCACCCACTAGCATGATTATATTAAAAAATAAAGAAAATAATAAGTGTTGAAGATATGGAAAAATTGGGACTGTTTACATTTCTGGTGGCAATGTAAAATGCCACAGTAGCTTTGTGAAACAGTTGGCAATTCCTTGAAAAGTTAACCATATAGTTACCACATGACCTAGCAATTCCACTCCTAGGTATATACCCAAGATAATTGAAAATATATGTTCCCATAAAAATTTGTGCATAAATGTTCATAGCAACATTATTCATAATACCCCCAAAACTGGAAACAACCCAAATGTCCATTTACTGATGAATGGTTAAACAAATATGGTATATCTATACAATGGAATATTACTCAGCAATAAAGAACTGAGTATTAAAACTGCCTGGAAGTATCAACTCAAGTAGTCTCCATATTGTTTAAATAACAGCTTTATTTAGATAATTCATATGCCATAAAATTCTCCCTTTTAAAGTACACAATTCAGTGGGTTTTTGTACAAAAATGTATTTATGACCATTCTGTTCATGGCACAGGTTCAATGTGGGAATTCAATGGTAACCAAGATATGATTCTTGCTCTCCATTATACAATGTAGGTGAAAAACAAAGGCCAATCACAGCTCTTCATGAGGCTCCCTTAGAGAGGGGTGATGAAAAGATGCTGCTAGAGAAGCTCACAGCAGGACCAAGCTCAGGGTGTCACAAGAAGTCATGACAACCTAGAGAAACTAAAGGTATTAAGAATAGCAGGAATGTAGATCAAAGGCAATGGGTAGAGTAGCAAGACATAGGTTAGGAAAGATGGTATAGTAGATGTTAGATCATGAAGGGCACTGTAAGCCATTGAGAGGAGTTTGGATGTCATCTTGGAGGTAGTGGAGATCTAATCTGAAGGGTTATGACCAGGACAAGGATGATGAGTCTTGTGCTTTAGAAGGAATCGTCAGACTACAAAGTAGAAAGAAGACTGGAGGAGTCCAAGACTAGAGAAGTCAATCATGTTGAAGCTGTTGCAGAATTTTCCAGATGAAAAATAATGACAATGGGAATTTGAGGAACGTCAATGGCCATGGCCGCTTCTTCCGGAGCCAGGCAAATTTGGTAGATACAGATTTCAGGCACAAGGGGGCGTAAGAGGAAGATTCCCAGAACCAAGAGCTACTGAAATCATAGCACTCTCATCACTAAATAAATACCTTAACAGTGCTAAGGGATCCTGTTATGGGCTGAATCGTGCCTCCACCAAATTCATGTGTTGAAGTCCTATCCCTCAGTACTTCAGAATGTCACTGTATTAGGGTCTCTAGGGAGGTAATTAAGGTTGAATACGGTCACTAGGGTGGGCCATTATCTAATATGAATCATGTCTTTACAAGAAAAGGAAATTAGGACACAGTTACAGAGGGAAGACCATATGAAGACACAGGGAGAAATCCATCTACAAGTCAAGGAGAGAAGCCTCAGAAAAAAACAACTCTGCTGGCGCCGTGGTCTTGGACTTCTAGCCTCCAGTATCGTAAGTAAATAAATTATTGTTTAAGCCACCATAGACTCTAAAGGGTAGGCATTCTTGTTGATAAGGTATAGACATAAAAGAGCTCATTCATCAACTAATAAACATGGCTTTGTACTAGGCGATGCACATACAGAGAAGAATAAGATAGTTTCTTCCCTCATAGAGTCACAGTCCATGGGACAGAAAGATAATTAACCAGCGACGATAATAAAATAGTAAGTGATGTTAAAAATTTATGCAAAGGCAACTAGGGAACACAGAGCTGGGACACTTCAGCCTGGGCACAGAGGTGAAAAGGAAGTTTTTTAAGGGAGGGGAGGGCTGTCTTGAAAGGTACAAAGGAGCTGGAGAAAGCAGAGAAATGTGTTTTAGGTAGGATGAATCCTATGAGCAAATGTATAATTGCTGTAAACAATCTGGCATGATTAGAGCATGATATGTATGAATACAAGGAAGAAGAGAGCCAGTTGCCATAACATGAAGGGCTTTGTAAGCAGCACCAGGTATTTAGACTTTGTTCTCAAAGCCATAGGGAATAACTAAAGGATTTTAAGCAAATATGTGACATGATAATATTATTTTTTTAATCTGTCACTGTGGTGACAGATCAGGGAGAAGGGTAATGTAGAAGCAAAGATAAGAATTAGGGGAATGGTGTCAATTCCAGGCAAGACAAGAGCTTGTGAACTATGTCAGATTGGGGGTGGTGAAGAAGATAGCATAGATTTGAGATTTGTTAAAGACAACAGAAATAAGGTAAGAGTGAGGGCAAGAGATGAACCAAAAGATGGCAACCAGATTCCTTATTTAACATTCATCCTTAGCATTTCACATACTTTTGCCTTTCATGTCCAATCAATCACAAACCTACGTGTCCATGCATGATCCTGTCTCTTTCTAACTCCCAGGCAATGGATAACCATTATCCATCAATCCTTCTTAGTCCTTGTAGTGTTCTTCCATGGCACTTTATGTAATTACATGCTTATTTGTTGGATTTTATTTTTATGTAAAGAAATTATTTGTAAATTCTAGGTTATGTTCCGAAGAATCACTTATCAAGTTTACTTAAAAATACATGTTCCTCGTTCATAGAGATTGTAACTCAATAGGTCTGAGAAGGGACACCAAGTTGGCATTTTAAAAAAAGAATTCCTTCTTCTTCTAGTGATTCCAACACGTTAGTGAAGCATATTTTGTTAAGTATTAATTTAAAGTTTATTTTCCTCAAAAGAGTAGGGGTCAGGTCTAATTTTCCACCATTGCATGCTAGAGCCTAATATGATGACCAAGACCTAATAGTCATCAATAAACATTTTTTTTAGACTAGTCAAGTGCAGTAGTGAAGGGGAGGAGGAGGTAGTAGAGCAAGGAATTCAATCTGTAACTGACTGTGAACAATCAAGTGAGATAGCTCACTACCTTTGGAACAGCCAACAGTTTTTTTTAATGAATGATAAAGGAATAAGAGAATAAGTGAATAGATGATGGTGTCCTTCACTGAAAGGGACATAGAAGGAAACAACTTGTTTTGAAAGACAGATTATGACTTGGTTCATGAGTTTATGAATCATGTTTGCCTAGAGGCATAGTCATATTCAAGGTAACTGAGGCCATGAATATTTATAAGATAATTCCCACCCACAGAAATGATGGAAAGCATGAAGGGAAGATGGCACAAATGGAGCCCTGGAAAAAGTAAAATTTAAGGAGCAGACTCAGGAAGATCAATGAAGAAGGATGAAAAAACACAGTCAGATGTAAACTAGGGAAAAATCTAGTTCGAGGTCCAAGAAGCCAAATAAATAATTTCAGAAATAAGGATGTGATTAGAAATGTCCAAAGACAGTCAAATTTCATGAGCATAGGATTTGAAAATTTTGAGTCCCTGGTTACCTTCATGAGATAAAATTTAGCTTTTCTGTGAAATCTTCTCTAATCCACTTTACCCTAGATAAGTAGCATGTTTCTCCCCTGTGTTCCAACAGTCTCCAGTACATATTTTTATTATAACTTTTCGGCACCATAAGATGATTATCTGTTGATGTGTTTATCTCCCCACAAGAATAAAAGCACATTAATCTTAGGGACCAGATATTTTTACCCGCCCCCATCACCTATATTAAGATTTAGGATTTAGTAGAAATTCAATGTTTGATAAATATATAAATTGATTAACAAATAGAATGTGTAATAAACTTGTCTATGATTACAAATTCTTAACTATTCTCTATTTAGTGTTTCGAGTGGGCTTTAGGCAGTAGGCAGATGGAAGTACTAAACTTATTGTTTCTTAAATCTATGCACACAATATCTAGATTATTTCATCCAAGGTTCGGAAAAGCTAATTTTGAGGAGACTAAGCACCCTGACAAATAGCTCACAGAGATGTTGGGAAAATTTAACAAGTTAATATTAATATTTTGAAAGTGCTTTGTGAACACTCTGGATATTCCTTGATTTAAAACTGAGAGGCAGCACTGTGAAGGTAGGTAAGATACTCTCTACCCATAGTTAAATATAGCTGGTCTGTCCAAAAATTATGTCAGCAGCAACAAGCCAAAACCTACTGTCTCCGGATTTTATCCAGATCTGCTGTTTCCTACTTTTATCCTTCCACAGTGTCAGCCCTTAATGCCTGTTTCTGGCAAATGCCACATAAGGTGCCCTGACTTTCACACCAGTTTTATGCAGAGAAAGCCATGTAGAAGAATGCCTCTGCCCTTGACTCCGAGCTCTGCGATGGTAGCATCTTGGGTGTGAGTATCGAGGTATGTATTGTGGAATGGATAGTTTAAGGGAAGAGTACAGGAAGTCTGACCTGCAATATTTTTGTTAAATGGATGTAGCAATCCAATGATAGAGCTTCACCCCAACACGGAACAGTACATATGAAAATATCCAGCTAGTGTGTGCTATTTGTTGTAATGCTATTGAAGCAGAATAATCTCTTCGTATTTTAAGTTTATGATAATTCTAATTTAGATGCTATAAAGTGATCATTTTTAATTAAAAGCCATGGAGTTATGATTATATTACTATGTTTATGATTATATTCTAGATGAACAAAATTAGACTTTCAAATAATTTACTTAAATAAATTTTTTTTCATGTAAGATTAATTTATTTGAATGTGTGCTATAAAAATGACTATTTTAAATATTTTAATGTTGTATATTTTCTGAATAGTATTTGAAAGTATTCATAATATTCATATTTTTAACTTAAAATCAGCTAAATATTAAAATATAACTTAAATGCATACAAGAATAACTACATCAAATACATAGTGCCAGTGCTTTATAAAAAAATTTTATTAAATAGATCCTTCACTGCTAATATTAAGTAGATGTTAATAATATGAAAATTGACTCGGGACTATTACTCTCTAACAAAGACAAGTCATTATAAAACATTCTGTGATTTTTTTGATATTTTAAACAACATAATAGGTGTTTTGTTCAGCGCAAAACACTTCTCCAATCCAATATTAGCCCATATGACTCAATGGACATTTAACTCAATCCATAGAAGGTTACAGGAAGTAGATACCTTCAGAATATTAAAAGATACATGAATGGGTTTGGAATGAATATTTTCAGTGGCAAGTCACTTTATATTGCTGAACAAAGCATAAAGATAACGATAATAATAATTAATAATGATAATTGCTACTGACCTGTATTGAGGATATACTATGTACCTGAGTGTTCAAATGTTTATAGCAACTCTGTGAGTTAGGTATTTTCCTCCTGTTTGGTTTAAAGAGTCACAGAGCAGTAGCTCACATGCTTCATGTCACACAGCTATTAAATGATGACTAACAGATTCAAGGGTAGGGGCTCTGAATCACATTTTATTGCCTCTTCACAAAGCTCCCAGGGCAGTGCATGACACATAGTAGACAGCCAAAAAGTTTTGAAAACCTACTGCATTAGGAATACCCAGCCAGAATAGGGAGCAGAGGAGGTAGGAGACAGCAGAGTAGGTATAAAACACTTAAAATAATAGCCCAAGTGAAGGGAGTGTGGCCCTAGACAGGAGCAGGAGAAAATGAGTCAGGCCAGGGGGTCAGTTCAATGAGAACGGAAAAGAAAGGGTGAGTCTAAAACAGATTTATAAAGAAGAATCAAAATAACGTGATGATAATTTATGTAAAGGATTTGCTCACACAGGATACCTTAGAATAATGTAAACATTTGTTTCATGGTTTCAGAATGCTGCAGCCTAGTGATTCCTTTTCCCTCACAACCATTAGAGTGAAACACTGTCTCCAGCTAGGATTGTTCTAGCCATTGTATTCCACATGAAATCATCATAGAGGTTATTGTATCAAATTGCATGTTTTATTCAAAGCAACTCTAAATGATAATCTTCCTGTAAGGTAAAGCAAGGGGTCTGTTGGCTGTAAAACACCTGGAACCGTTGAAATTGAGGTACCACATTGAAATTAGTTGTACAAAGTAAAAATCTGGATACTGAGTTTTGAGTTTTCCATCTCTTTTTCCCTGTCTGGGTCATAGAACACTATCAGCCTGGTTTATAGACTCCCAGCAGGGGATATGAAGATTTATCTTTGGGAATTTTTAGATTCAGCAACCTAAAAGAAAAGATCTAAATATTTTGACATCAGGTGATTTTTCAGTGAAGCTCACTGTCAACAAACACATCCATGTGCAGAAACTTTTAAATTAGCTTTTTAGTATACTCTTAAATATGAGTGGAAGTCCAAAGATCATTGAGCATTTGAAGAAATTTTCTGCCATGTCAAATTGACATTGAATCAAACAAATGGGGGAAAAAGCAATTTGAAGAAAATAGAGTCCATGCATGGACAGGAAAAAAGCTAAAATTATTAATAACTTCAGAGATTCTTAAAAATCCATACATAAAATAAGAATTTGCTATAAAAAAGAACACTCAGAAAGCATTAAAGAAGTTATAAATTAATTATAATATTATGGTCAGTAATATATTTATAGTTACATTAATTATTGTTAACTACTACTAATAGTTAATGATAATTCTAGATAAAAAATTTAATTATAATTCTGAATTATAATTTCAGAAATGGTAATGCAATACAAGAATTAAAAGGTAAAGTTGAGGTACTCCCCCAGAAATTAGACCAAAAAGACATAGAAAAATAAAGCAGGAGAAAAAAAGATAAGAGAGATTTAAAAGATCAGTACAGGAGGTCCTAATATATATGTAAATATAATATATATATAAATATTATATATATTATATATATATTGAAGAATTTTCAAAAAAAGAAATTAGGGAATTTGAATTATCAAACAAAAAATTCAAAATTTTACCAGAATATAGGGATATGAAATTCTAAATTAAAAGGGTCTACTGAGATTCCAACACACTATATAAAAATATACAAATATTAGGCTGTATCATGCTGAAGTTTTAAGAATGCTATGTTCAAATAGACAATCTGAAAAGGTTCTGGAGAGTAAAAATAAAGGAAAAAAATGTTACAAAGAATGAAATATCCACAACCTGAGAACTAGGAAACAATGAAGTAGTACCTTTACATCCTAAAGAAAAATGATTTCTAACCTAGACCTTGGCAATGTATTTTTTAAACATAATAGTAAAATAAAACATTTTCAAATATTCGAGTTCTCAAGAAAAATGTGTAGTCCATTCTTTAGTCTCAGGAAGCCATTTGTTGATATTCTGCACCTGAGTAAGAGAATAAATGAAAGAAAAGGGGGAGCTGGTTATGGAGATGTGAAGAAAATCCTGACAATAATAGTCCAGGGAGATCATAGGATGCAAGCTGTTCTGTACAGCTAGGGAGGTGCCAAACTAAATTGGAAAAGCTGGAGAGAGCCTTTAAAAACATAAATTTGTTAGCTAAACAGATGTCCTCTGGGGGAAAGTTTGGGAGTAAATTATTATGTACATATAGAACAAAACAAAACAGAAATAATAAGAAACCAAACAAATAACTTTAAAAATGGTGATTATTAGCTACAGGAAGATCAAAAATAATTTCCAAGAAAGCAAAATTAATCAAAGCATAGCACATGACATACTTAGGCATAGCTTCTATCTATATGACCATGATAATATAAGTTGTGGTGTAGCTATATTGGGAAGATGATAGGATAGGAAGTGTAAACAGCAGGGGAGGACAGGAATAAAGAAGATAAGTCCTCATTTTCCATAGTGAGAAGTCAATATAAACTGACAGAGAAAAAAAAAATAGAAAGTAAGTGTCAGCAAGTTATTCAGAAGCAAGGAGTAAAATACATCAAGGAACCATTAATTTAGAAAGTTGAATGTAGTTGATATTGAGCATCTGAAAATAGAGGCAGAAATATTGGGGGGGTTGCTCTTTTCCAAATAAGCCTTGTGGAAAAGTGGATTTTTAAAATCACATGTATAAATAAATTTAATAAACATTTTAAACAGGAACAGGTTTAAATGAAGCCTAATTGAAAAGGAAGACAGATAAGAAAGAGAAAAGTAGAGCTAAAAACAAAATGACAAAGTAAAATCTACACAGGAGACATTGAAGTACAGGATAGAATTCACATAAAATCAGATTATTCATACAGGAACCGGTTTATAAAGCTTTTCAAACCATTAAATAAAAAATGTAGAGATGAAAAAATAGAAAATATGGAAGAAAATAGAAGACAGAGACTATTGAGAAAATTATGGATAACTAACATTTCTGAAGGAGAAATCAAAAAAATTGTCATAGAAAATATAATACAATCAAAGTTATTACAAAAGAAAGCATTTCTTTGCTTAAAAAACATCTATGCAAATAGATTGAAAGTTAAAAATCAATGGAAGGGATTGGAAAAAAGCAAGATTTTTTCACAGGAGTTGATGAGTTAAAAAAAATTCCAATAAAATTTAAGCAAGACCAAAAAATTGTTATCTAGCAAAAATTTTTTAAAAAGATAAACATTTCTACAATACAAATGCAGAATAAAAAAAAGCATAATATTTTTTATGAGAAACTCTTATAAACACATAATTAATAATCTGCCAAGCTTTCTTTTACATTTGAGGAATGGAGGAAACCTTGTCCGACGTGTAATCATCGAGGAAAGATAACATTTAAAAAACATTTTGTTGGAAAAAATGCCTTCGTATGCAATGCAGTCTACTGAAAATTAAAGCAAACTTAAGAATTTCAGAAAGGAAACCATAATGCAAAAGACGTGACTATGAACATCGAAGCATGTGAGAACTCTGCCATAATGTGAGTAAACCTAGTTACAAAACTAGATAAGACTAACATGAATAGTGTAAAAGGATATAAAATGTAATCCAAAGAATACAATTACAATAATCTGAATTCAAACCCCCAGATCTCAATGATAATAGAACTCGTAAGTGCTTTTATGGGCAGCAAAGTATATAAAAGGAAAAAAAAATAACCGTTAGAGAAATGATAAATTGAAAAATTCTATGCTCAGTGAAAATGTATTTCAAAATGGATCATAAAGAAATTTTTAATAGGTTAATTTTTTTAAAAAAATCCTTTTTAGGTTACATTTTCTGATAACAGTTTCTAGTAAAACTAGAAATAAATAAATTAAGGTCATAAACATAAAATGCAACAACTTAGAATTAAATAATAACTCTTTTCAATAAGTCAGGTTAAAACTGCAGTAAGGACAATTTAGAAATAAAAGATAATGAGAATGCTGCATACAAACTTATATGGTATAGACAAATCTGTACTTAGAACAAAATTTTATGTTCTTCAATGCTTTTATTATAAAATAGAAAATAATAAAAATAAATGAACTTAGTATTCCACTCTAGAAGCTAGACAAAATAATACATAAAACTAAGAAAGGTAGAGGAAAGAATTAATAATAATAAAAGATTTAGAAGAACAGAATAATAGTATATTAATTAAAAACAAAATCTACTAACACTCTCTATGAAATATCCAATAAAAATTACAGATAGTTGGCAAGTCTAATTGACAAGAAAAGAGGAAAAACTCAAATATATATAGCCTTTATTTTGAGATAGAGAAATAATTATAGATGCACAAAAGGGAAAAAATAAGAAAATACTATATAATATAATGTAACATAATGTGCTGTATTGCTTTTTATTTTTTTCTGTGTTGCTTTTTAAGCATACGCTGATCTCCCAGACCTTGAAAACAGCCTGTGACATAGTTGTATTCTTTAGCTTCTGCATTATTTCTCTTCTTTCCTTCTTGATCAATCGTTTCAAAACAATGTTTTATACCATGTATACCATCATCCCCATGCAAAATAGCTTTTGTAATCTACTTGTGTTAAATACCCATGAGAAAGGCATCAGCATTCAAAATCAATAACCTCTTCTCTGAAGCCCTCCTTTCTTGCCATCTGAACACTATCACTCTTATGTCTCTCCTATTGTCATGAATCTCTCTCTTTCTCTCTTCCTTGCTGGTTTCTCTAATGCTCTATGATTTTTATCTTTAACAATTTCTGACTTGGTTTTCTCTGCCAAAGGTCTCAACCATTCCCTGGCTTCAAATATCATTGCTGTGCTTCAGTCCTGATCTTGTTACTTATGAACCGAAACAACATTCCCAATGGCCTGCTGACCAAGCCCTGTGAGACAGAACCAAAGCATGAGACAGACATAAAGCTCCTCATGTCTGAAAATGGATTCATCATGTTGCCTAAAAAATTTTCTTCTTGATTTCTCTAATTTTCAACTTAATTTCATACTATATATTGGCCACCATATAGAATTTGTCTTTTATCCATACATGATTTTGTCCAGCCCTAGGGTAATCATTCATCATAATGCCATTCCTTGACTACCATAAAGGAATTGTAACTGGTCATTCTTTTTCTTCTAATCCATCCTACGTGTAATCATGGCTAGATAAAAATATTCTAAACATCTTCTTTTACTTGCTTACTTTCCTGATGGAAATTTACAATGACTACACACTAATCACAAAGCAAAATTAAAAAGTGGTAGCCTGACTTTAAGCCCTCAAATGCTCTGATTCAATCTACCTTTGAAGCATCACATAAAATATCCATACAGAAATTATATGCTTTCCTCAATTTTTGTTTCCATCTTTTCTTATATGTCTCTTGGCTGTCTTTCTGATTATTTATTCCTATTTTGTCTCTGCCTTGAAGACCATTCTTTCATTCCTAGATATCAAAACACTACTATTTCTTCAAGACTGATTTTGAATGCCTCCTCTATTAATCTGCCCCTGAACACTTGATTCATAAGTGGCCTATTCCTCCTCTCATCTCATGCAATTTTGTTTGTATCATTTGTATGATAATTTTATTATGCTCTTATATTATAATTAACTCTTTTATTAGTTTTTAATCCCCTTTAAGTCAGGGATGGTGCCCAATATATGCCTTAAATAGGCCTTATAATTTGGCTTCATATTGCATTACTTAACCTAGCATTCCACAAAAAACTGGTGCTAATAATATTTTTAATGTACAATCTTGAGATAATATAATCTAACTCAATTTCGTAGGCATTAAGAAATAATATTACAAATGTAGTAAAGCAAATATGCACCATCATCCTTAGGGCTATTGTGAGAATTACTCACCACAAGCTAATACTCCAAAATCCATTTCTATACAGTTTCTCTTTATCATAAATGCTTTCTAGCCCTGAATATCCAGTTAACCTTACTTTGAAATATAAAACAAAATGTATAGCAACAAAATTTCAGAGGACTTATTATATGTCAGGTGTCAGTCAAAGTATTTTAGCTGATTGCACATATTTTAAATGGTTATGTATGTTGTTGTTTTGGTTTATCTTTAAATATAAAAATGTATCTGTATTTTTGTTGCCATAATTTTCTAATTTCTAACAAAATCATCCTAAATAACTTAAAAGTCATATTTGACTTGAGCATTTTGAAAATTTCCATCTATCAATCAATATTAGGGTTTGGAATCAGATCAGGGTCTAAGTCCCTGATTTATAACTTACTAAATATATTTCTCAGCTTCAGTTTCCCCATATGAGAAAACAGATCAATAATACCTCACTTTAAATGATTTTTTGAGGATTGAATGGATGAATCCATATAACAAACCTAGAACAGGGTAGGCATAATGGGCATAGTTAGCAATAGTTAGCATCATTATCAACAACTACCACCAATCCCTCCTCCTCCTTGTTCATCTATTTATTCTTACCCAACATTGTAACTTCTGCTGTTCCTCTTCCCAAAATAAATTTAATGCATCCCCTACTTCCTGCATAAATGATATAGACTGCCTACAAGATATAGAAAATTACTTCAAAAGACCAAGTCTAAGAATTATTGCTGTTTGAGAAAGAGCTGAGCAAGAGCAAGGGGTAGAAAGCTTATTCAAAGAATTAATAACTGACAAAACTTTCCAAACTTGAGAAAGATATAAATATCCAGGTACAGGAAGGTCTTAGAACACCAAAAAGATTCAACCCAAATAAGACTATCCTAAGGGATATAATAATTAAACCCACAAAGGTCAAGGAAAAAGAAAGGATCCTAAAACCAGCAAGGAAAAAAAAAGAAGTCAATAATATATAAAGGAGTTCCAACTAGTCTGACAACAGACTTCACAACAGAAGCAATATGGGACAGGAAGGAATGGAATGATATTTTCAAGGGCCCAAAGAAAATAACTGCCATCCAAGAATATTGTATCCAGAAAAATTTTCATTCAAACATGAAGAAGACATAAAGTCTTTCCCCAACAGAAGCTGAAAGAATTCATCACCAGCAGACCCATCTTGAAAGAAATACCAGAGATTTTTTCAATGTTAAAGAGAAAAAAAATACTCCTATGCAAAAGAAATCTTTTCAAGATACAAAACCCACTGGTAAAATTAAGTACACAGACAAACCCAAAATATTCTACTACTGTATTTGTGGTGTGTAATCAACTCATAATGCTGTATTTGTGGTATACAATCAACATATAACTCTAGTATGAAGCCCAAAAGACAAATCTATATTAAAAAGCTACACAGTAATCTAATAAGAGATAGGTAATATAAAAATATGTAAATTTAGACAACTAAAAGTCAAATTATAGGGAGGGTAGGTAAAGTGTGGACTTTTTGTGTGGTTATTTTTCTTTTGTTTATTTCTATATTTTCTTTGTGATCTGAGATATTAAGTTTAAAATAACTTGTTATATCTATAAGATGTTTTTTGTAAGCCTCACGGTAACCACAGTACAAAAACCTATAATAGATTCACTAAAAATAAAATGCAACAAATTAGAATATACTACCAGAGATAAACAATCACAAAGAAAGTAAGAAGAAAGAAAGAGAGAAGTCTCAAAATAACCAGAAAACAAACAACAAAATGGCAGTAGTAAGTGCTTATTTATCAATAATAACATTGAAGGTAAATGGTTTGAATGCTCCAATTAAAAGGCAAAGAGCAGCTGAGTGGGAAAAGAAACATGTTTCAACTGCCTTTAAGAAATCCACTTCACATATAAAGACACACATAGACTGAAAGCAAATGGGTGGAAAAAGATATTTCATGCACTGGAAGCTAAAAAAAAAGCGAAATAGCTATACTTCTATCAGATAAAATAGACTGCAAATCGAAGACTGTAAAAATAAACAAGGTGACTACATAATGATAAAGGGGTCAATTCAGCACGAGGGTATAACAATTAAAATATCTATGTACTGAACACTGGAGCATCCTCCCATGTTTATAAAACAAACAATATATATAAAGAGAGACTGTAATACAATAATAGTAAGGGACTTTAACATCCCACTCTCAGTAATGGACAGATCATCCAAACAGAAAATCAACAAGAAACAGCAGAGTACACTAGATCTAATAGGCCTAACTGACATTTATAGAGCATTTCACCCAACTGCTGTAGAATACATATTCTTATCAGCAATAAATGGGACATTCTTCAGAATAGACTATACCTCAGACTAAATCAAATCTGAACAAGGTAAAAGAAAAATAAAAATCACATCAATTATTTTTCTAACCACAATGCAATAAAACTAGATATCAATAACAGGAGGAACCTCAGAAAATACACAAACACATGGAAATTAAACAACATGCTTCTGAACAACCACTGAGTCAATGAAACAATTAAGAAGGAAAATAAAAAAAATTATTGAAACAAATGAAAATGGAAATACAACATACCAAAATCTATGAGATATGGCAAAAACAAGAGGGAAGTATAGAGCAATAAATATCTGTATCAAAAAATATAGAAAGACTTCAAAAAACAACTTAGCATTGCACTACAAGAAACTAAAAAAGCAAGAACAAACCCAACTCCAAATTAGTAGAAGAAAAGAAATATTAAAGATCAGAGCAGAAATAAATTAAATTGAGACTAAAAAAATACAAAATATCAATGAATGTAAAGTTAGTTTTTGGAAAAGATAAACAAAATTTACAAACCTTTAGGTAGTCCAGCTTAGAGAAAAAGAGAGAAGGCCCAATCGAATATAATTAGCAATGAAAAAGCAGGCAGAAGAACTGAAACCTTAGAAATACAAAGAATCATTGGAGACTGTTAAGAACAACTACACAACAACAAATTCGAAAACTTACAAGAAATAGTTACATTCCTGGACAAGTACAAATTACCAAGATTAAACCATGAAGAAACAGAAAACCTCAACAAACCAATGACAAGTAAGGCATCAAAGATGTAATATTAAATAAGTCTCCAATCAAAGAAAAGCTCAGGACATAATGAATTCACTGCTGAATTCTCCCAAACATTTAAAGAAGAACTAACACCAACCCTATTCAAATTATTTAAACAAAATTAAAGAAAAGAGGATACTTCCAAACTCATTCTATGAGGACAGAATTACCCGGATATCAAAATCAGACAAGGAAACAATAAAAAAGAAAACAAAGGCCAATATCACTGATGAATATATATGCAAAAATCCTCAACAAAACACTAGCAAAGTGAATTCAACAACACATTAAAGAGATCATTCACCATGCTCAAGTAGGATTCCACCCAGGGACACAAGGATAATATGTAAATGAATAAACATAGTTCATCATATTGACACAATCAAGAACAAATCCATATGATTGTTTCAATAGATACCAAAAAATCATTTGATAAAATTCAACATCCCTTCATGATCAAACTCACATCAAAATTGCTATAGAGGGAACATACCTCAATGTAATAAAGACCATCTATGTCAAAAACATTGCTAACATCGTACTGAATGGGGAAAAATTAAAGGCCTTTCCTCTAAGGAATGGAACATGATAAGAATGCCCAATTTCACCACTATTATTCATTATAATACTGGAAGTCCTAGCCAGAGCAATTAGGCAAGAAGAATAAAGCATATCCAAATGGAAAGGAAGAAGTCAAATTAGCCTTGTTCACAGCCTTGATCATGTATAAGACATGATCTTATACCTAGAAAAACCTAAAAAACTCCACAAAAAATCTGATAGAACTGATAAACGAATTCAGTAAAGTTCCAGGATACAAAATCAAAATACAAAAATCAGTAACAATTATATATGACATAAGTTAAAAATCTGAAAAAGAAATCAAGAAAGCAATCCCACTTATGATAGCTACAAAATGTATGAAATACCTAGAACTCAATCTAACCAAAGAAGTGAAAGAAATGGAAAAGGCTACAAAACAAAGGAAAGATATTCCATGCTCCTGGATTAGAAGACTTAATATCATTAAAATGACAACAAAATCCAAAGCAATTTACATATTAAAGGCAATCCCTATCAAAATACCAATAACATTCTTCACAGAAATAGAAAAAAATATTATAAAATTCACATGGAATCACAAAAGACCATAAATAGCCAAAGCAATCCTGAGCAAAAAAGAATATAGCTGGAGGTGTCACACTCCCTGACTTCAAAATTTACTACAAAGTAGCAGTAACCAAAGTGGCACGGTACTGCCAGAAAACCAGACACGTAGACCAGTGGAACAGAATAGAGAACCTGATATAAATCCACACATTTACAACCAACTCATCTTTGACAAAGGCTTTAAGAACATACAATGGGGAAAGGACAGTCTTTTCAATAAATGGTGCTAAGAAAACTGAATAACTATATGCACATGAATGAAACTAAACCATTATCTCTCACCTTACACAAAAACCAAATTAACATGGATTAAAGACTTAAACCTAAGACCCAAACCTATGAAACTACTAGAAGAAAAAATTGGGGAAATGCTCCAGGACTTTGGTCTAGCCAAACATTTTTTTGTATAAGACCTCAAAAACACAGGCAACCAAAGCAAAAATAGACAACTAGGATTACATCAAGCTAAAAGCTTCTGCACAGCAAAGAAAACAATCAACAAAGCAAAAAGACAACCCACAGAATGGGAGAAAATATTTGCAAACTACCCAGCTGACAAGGGATTCATAAACATGATATATAAGGAGCTTAAACAACTCAATAGCAAAAGAATAAATAATTTGATTAAAAAATGAGTGAAAGATCTGAATAGATATTTCTCAAACAAGGACATACAAATGGTCAGCAGGTATATGAAAAAAATGCTTAATGTCATTAATCTTCAGAGAAATGCAAATCAAAACTACAATAAGATATCATCTCACTTTAGTCAAAATGGCTTGTACCAAAAGGGCAATGACAGATACTGATGAGGATGTGGAGAAAGGGAAACCCTTGTACACTGTTCATGAGAATGCAAATTAGTATAGCCATGATAGGGAACGGTATGTAGGGTTCTCAAAAACCCAAAAATAAAATTACCATCTGATTTGGCAATCCCACTAATGAGTATATATCCAATAGCCAGAAAATCAGTATGTCAAAGAGATATCTGCACTCCCATGTTTATTTCAGTACAGTTCACAATAGCCAAAATAAGGAATCACATTAAGCTCCCATTAATGGATTAATGGATAAAGATAATATGGTATATATACATTATGCAATATTATTCATCCATAAAAAAGAATGAAACCCTGTCATTTGCAGTAACATGGATGGAACTGGAGGCCATTATGTAAAATGAAATAAGTCAAGCACAGAAAGACAAATATGGCATGTTCTCACTCAAATGTGAGAGCTAAAAAAGTGGATCTCATGAAGATAAAAAGTAGTTACCAGAGGCCAGCAAGTGGAGGCATAAGGGAGGATAAAAGGGAAAAAAATATAAATATATTTATTACCACTAAACTATACATTTCAGAATGGTAAAGATGGTAAATTATATACGTATATTTTATCTCAATAATAAATAAATTTGAAATGCAGAACAATAAAAAAGAAATAGAGATTCTAGTTTCTATTTCCTATTTTAAAATAACTATGATAAACAACACATAAATTATTTGAAAAAAATCCTAAATATTCTATTCTCTGCATAAAATTTATTTCAGAAAGTATATAGCTCTGATGAATCATTGCTATGGTTTCATTACTATGTAACTGACATAATCTGCGTGCTGTATTCTTTTGGATTATTTTAATTAAACAAGTACAATGATGCAGCTCTGAAAATATTTCTTTTTTTTCATTTTAAAAATGTAAATAGAAAATTGAAATGTCAGATTTGTTACCTTAAGTTCTCTGAAACAATGTTTTGTTTGACCAAGAGCAGTTCTGAAAAGTGAATTTATCATATGAATGAATGAAACTAAATGTAATACTCAGCTTTGTATGGATTATAACCCAACTGTACTGATTACAATATGAAATACGATTCCATTGCGTTCGAGCACATGAGCTCTTTTTACTGTTTCCGGAGATTTGTTAGGTGATAATGTTTGTGAAAATTGCACACGTTACTATGGATATACCTGGAAATCAAATCAATGACAGCTTATCAATCAAAACATAAGAGTACATGTAAACTAAGATGAAAGCTCAATGTGTTTCACTGATGGCAGGGCAGTCAGTTTCATTACTCACCAAACCGCAGATAACGTGAAATGGGATTTCTTCCCTGTTTCCAATGTTCTTTCGTACTTGACTTTTTTCCATTTCAAAGTCTATCTTCTCCATGTGCATATATAATAATTTATCAATGTTTCATATTTGTAGAAATATACATATATCCAATTATTTTCTCAAAAGAATCAGATTTACAATGACTTGAATTAGAGAGAGCTTTCTAAGTTTTTGGTTTCAGTTTAAAGAAATGCAAAATCCCGTATCTCTAGTCTGTAAATATGTGAATGCAGACATACAATATCAAAAAAATTTTGTGATAAATATCAAAACCTAAAGATAAGTTTTGGAGAAATCAGCTAAACAATAAACTAGTGAAAGAATAAGGTGGGAGAAAAGAACAAAAGGCAAAGCACATGATATAGCAAAACCTAGAAATAGGTTTAGATTTTTAAGAAGAAATCCAGATAGAAAGTATAGTTACCTCAAATTATTTTTATAAAAGGTTTCAGATATAGTTTTTTTCTTTGTTTTCTGTTTTTGTTTTCAGCCACCCTCTTTATTGTCATATATGTAATTTTCTAGGGCACTAAATTATATAACTTTGTTTAGCATACATTTAGAACATCACATGGTTAATATTTATCACTCTTAAAGAATTCCCTATTTCCTGTTTGTCGAATAATAGAGTAAATACAAGAGGAAAAAAGTTGGAATTTGAGATTCTAGTTTGTGGGACAGAGATCCCTCTTATTTCTAGAATGTAAATGATGAATGTGTTGCCTATAACTCAAAATGAAGAGGTGAAAGCAGTTAAAATAAATTATGATCTCGAAACTCAAGGAAACACTTAAAAACAAAACAAATACAAAAAACATAAATAAAATTATTTAGAACAGAAACACCAATAGAAAAGAACAGATGCAATTTATCTTTTTGATAGATTCATGGAAAGCTTAATCTGGTCATGTGAATAGAGGAGAGTAAGGTACAATTTATAGCCTGATCCCATGGCACAGTGCCAAGTTAGGCTGCAAATAGAGTGTCCATGGCTAGATGTGAAGAAGCTAAGTATGCAAACAATGAATTCCTCAGGCCAAGAGACTATTTTCTTAGCCTGGGCTAAGAGCTAGGCAGGATCTAACAGGATCTGGTTAAACTTATCTTGTTTCACTACTAGACAGTGCTGGGAACAGCTATAAACAAGAATCCTTGCCTTGTCACACATAAATACCATTCACCCATAAGACCAATTCATTAATTATTGGAAATGAACAACTGTGACAAATATCTGCTTTTACTATACTTGTTATATTCCATATTCTTGTTGAGTGCTCCAGTTATTAATTTATTACTTGTTTATAATAATTGTTCTTATAATACTATAATTATAATTAAATTAATTTGAAAGCAAAATAACTTATTCTGAGGGTTTCTGGTATTTGAGACTTAAGGTCATTAAACAAAGGCCCTACTAGATTTTGTTACTGTTGTTTGGCTTTTATGGCTTTGTTTTGGATTAGTCTTTTTTTCCTTTGGTGTTTGTTTACTTGTACAGATGCAAATGCCCAGATACTTTATTCTTCCTAAGATAACATAAGTGTGGGAATATGAATGCTCTCAGAATGAATTCCACTTTGAACACTACATTTGAATATACTCTGCTTAAAATTTGGTAATGGCCATGAAAAACAATTTGATTTTCTGTAAAAGGACATGCCAAGGAAAACTCATATCTCAGAATACTAAAATAAAGTACAATGGCTACATCTATAAAGCACCATAAACGTGCAGTCGAAAACTGAACATACTCCCATCTCTGAAAAGCCAAAAACCCACCTTGAGCACGTTCTTACCGTTACTTCCCCAAATAATGAATTCTTTGGGGGTGAGATACATACAGTTGAAGAATAATCCCCCTTTGTTTAAAATTACTTGAACAAGAGACAAAACACCTTGAATTTATGAAATGAAATGACTCATGAGAGCAGATGCATATTTGAATAATTTCAGTTCTAAATGTGAGGCAAGCAGTTAAAGCCAGCAGTTTGATTTGTGCTTTTCAGATTGGCACCTTTATTATAAAGCACAGAGCAGGGCTCAGGGATGACAATGCACCTAAAATTACAATGGAGAAGAGTCCTTCTCTTTACAAAAAAAAAAAAAAAAGTGTACATACTTTTATAGGGTTTAGTTAGAAAACTTTCCTCTTTTTCAGAGGGAACCTCCAGTCTTAGAAACATCAATCATGGTGGATACTATTTAAAAGAGAGATGTGAACAAAAGACTCTAAATTTAATGTATTTTTTTCCAAAAATGTGTTTTGCCTCTAACAAGAATGTCAGTTCCATTCCTTGGTCCTTAGTTTCTTTTCCTAATCAAGTATAAAAGTGTCGAGACTTTTTCATTGGTGTCTTTAAGTTTTATTTAGAATCCATAAAACTACTTAAAAATATGGATATAATAATAAGTAATGTTTTAAAGGGAAGGGTCAGAGGACAGCATAAAGAAGAAACACAAAGAAAAAGAAAAGATAGAGCCCTGTTCTTCCCCTGAAAGATGAGCCACCTATAGGCAAGCTGCTCCCCTAGATAAGAGATCACAAAGCCACCCTCTCAACCTCTGTATTCCATTTTCCAAGTAACATATTTCAAATAAGGATTATAGAAAATACAGTCATCCCTTGGTATTCATGAGGAATTGGATCCAAGACCTTTCACCAATTCCAAAATTCATGCAATTTCCAATATATAAAATGGTATTTATTTGCAGATAATCTAAGCACATCCTCCCATGTATGTTAAATCATCTCTAAATTATTTATAATACCTATACAATGTAAATGCTACATAAGTAGTTGTATTATTTAGGGAATAATGACAAGAAAAGAATCTGTACATGTTTAGCACAGATGCAATCATCCTCTTTTTTTCTGAATATTTTCCATCTGTGGTTTGTTGAATCCAAGCAAACCATGGATACCTAGGGCCTGTTGTACATAAATGGCCTATCCAAAGAGCAATAAATCATTGTTCTATATCAAGAAGTAGTAAAAAACCCAGAAAACAAAGATATATAGCAAACAGCAAAGTGATGAACTTAATCAGAGATCAGGAATAGGTTAAGAATCAGGAATTTCAAGAATCAAACTAAGTTCAGTGATAGACTCAATGATTAGTGAAGAGAGACAAACAGGTAATGATCCACGGCACCCTCACAGGTATTTTGCCCAAGCGAACTGTGGCATGTAGCTGGTGTTTGAAATGTCCCAAAGGGAAATGGGTCCCAAATAGCTGGAAATTCAAAACAAGTTTCAGATTGATCTGAAGGAAGTATCAACTACTGGTAATATCGACACCAATTGACGAACTGCTAGAGTGCTTCAACTTTGATGCGATTCAACCTCATCTCAATTACTGTCCTGCTAGATAATTTTCGAATCATGTACATTGTCTTGTTCCTTCTAAAATGCCATCAACATGGCTTGATAAGAGTAGCAGGAAATGTGTTTTCAATCAAAACTAAAAAATGCTCAGTTGATACAGTAAGTCCTTGCAATTGTATATTTGAGTGTAAATCAGAACTTTCAGGGGCCCTCTTGGTATGAACGTAAACTATTATTTTAAATTGGAACTGAAAATTTCAATCTTATTTTGTCTGTTTTGTAGGCTCAGTATAAGAGTAGTGAGTTTACTGCCGTTGAAAGTGATCCATGTCTCCATTTACAACTGGATATATTATATTTTCTCTTTGCAATTCTTTTCAATCACTCTCCAGTCTTGAATAGCAGCATCAGTAATTGTGTCAACAGACATGATCATTTTATAATCTCAGAAAGCTGGAGCGACAAATGCACTGCCACTTGAAATCTAACCCAAAGATAGAAGGCTGCATTCTCAGAGTGGAAGGGTAATTGTACTTATGCATCAGCAGCAACACTTACATCCTGCACTGCCTTTGCTTCATTTGTTAAAGGCATGACTGAACTTCTATTTCAGATGAAAGAATATAAAAATTTGGGCAGCAAGGTTTTTAAACCCAAATAGTTTTTGGTCTATATTAGTGATTATATAAGTCATTGACTTTTCAAAATTGGAAGTCAAGTTAGCAGCAAGATTTCTAATTATAACTCATTGATAATATTTCATATGGCTTTAAAAAACAAAAATAACATTGATTTACTTAATAGAAAGGCAGAAAGGAATAGAGAAAAGAATTACATAAAAATTACTGTATTTTTGATTCAGAATTTTTAGAAAGATATTTGTTTACATTTTGAGATTTCAAACAGCAGGGGGAAGTGCTTTTAGTTAGCCATCTATTGTTACCTAATAAATGACTCAATAAATGACTTAATAAATGACTCAATAAATAAATGAAAATCTCTGAATAGAGATGAAATGAGCCAGCAAAATATCAAAGAGTACAATGTAAAAGGCAAACTAACAGCACAGATGAAGTTTATGGGTCAAAATATGTCCCTTCTGGATACAAACACAGCATGTTGAATAGTTAGGTCTTACATAGTAAATAGATTACTCTCTGTAATAGGTTTTTCCAAGAATATAAAAAATGTCATAAAGCAGCATTGTAATAATTGTATAAACATCATTTTGAAGAAGTAACATTCCAATTTTAAGATAAGATTAAACAATTCTGGGATTGATGACATTTAGGAATGGGATAAGTATAGTATTGATATTCAGTAAAAATGAATCAAATGTATATTTACCGAGTTGGCTAAATAAGAGTGTTAATGAGATAAACATATAAATGATAATCTTATGATTAATTTAATTAGCATAGAAGCCTATAAAATCCTATGAGCTTCTTTAAATCCTCTCCTTAATTTGAGCTTATTGTAACAAGATAGAAGTTCAATACCTGAAATCAGCTCTTTTATCTAAGACTTTATTATTTAACTTTTCCTCCCTGTGATAGACACATTGCATGGCCTACTGATTTTATCAGCTGTGTATACCCTGAAATATACATTCCTACCCAAATCTTTATTTCACCTGGGTCCACCACAATTATAATTACTAGTACCTTCCATCTTATACCTCCTTAGGGAAAAAAATACAAAAAATAGTAAAAAAAAGCCCAATTCAGGATGTTATACCATATTATGACCAAAATGATAATATAATAGTTGTATCAACAGCAACATCTGTAGATTCTCCCTCATCTATGGAATACCTTTCATTTTATTGGTTTTATAATTCATGTATTCATTTCTTTCATTTTAAGATGGGTGTGTGATATAGAAAGCATTTTCTTTTAAGCTTTATAAATAAAACCCAATTGATTCAGGGTCACAAAAAGTTATTTCTCAAAACCCTGAAATTTGAACATATGATTCAGGAGGCAAATGTAAAAAAATAGAGATAATGAAACCATAAACTGCCAAGCTGGATGAGTCATTAAAAAGAGTGAACTAAGATTGGAGAGGTAAAGTGTCTTGCTGTTCAAAGCTTTATATAGGAGTATTTGAGGAAAACTCTTGATAAAGAGAAATGAGAAAAGATTTACACTCATCAAAGACAACACGAAAACCTTACAATTTTCTTGTGGTGAAAGGAACAGGCACACTCCAAATTCATCCCAAACTATTTATCACGTGTAACCAATAATGGCTAGTTGGCATCCAAGTTAGTTTTTGTTTGTTTGTTTGTTTGTTTTAATTTCAGGGTATTATGAGGATACAAACATTATGGTTACATTTTATGTCTTTGCCTCACCCAAGCGAGGGTTAGAGGCGTGCCCTTCCCCTCTACAATGCTCCCCATGTCCTTTAGTTGCGGGTTTACCCCCCACCCATCCCCCTAATCCCTGGAGGGTATTACTGCCATGTGAGCACCCTAGTGTTCAACAGTTAGTACCAATTTGGTGGTGAGTATAAGTGGAGCCCATTCTTCTGATCTTGTGATACCTCACTTCAGATAATGGGCTCAAGTTCCAGAAAAATATAAGAGGTGCTAGATCACTGTCGTTTCTTATAATTGAGTAATATTCCATTGTATGCATATACTGAATTTTAATAATCCACTCATGAATTGATGGGCATGTGGGTTGTTTCCACATCCTTGCAATAGTGAATTGTGCTGCCATAAACATTTGGGTGCAGATGACTTTATTATAGAATGTCTTTTGCTCTTTTGGGTAGATGCCTAATAGTGCTATTGCTGGATCAAATGGTATTTCTATTTTTAGCTCTTAGAGGTATCTCCAAATTCTTTTTCACAGAGGTTGCACTAATTTGCAGTCCCACCAGCAGTGTAAGAGTGTTCCTGCCTCTCCACATCCTCGCCAGCATTTGTTATTTTGGAATTTTTTGATAGAGACCAATTTCACTGGGGTTAGGTGAAATCTCATTGTGGTTTTGATTTGCATTTCTAT
Organism: Propithecus perrieri; assembly: GCA_963574695.1. Classification (NCBI taxonomy): domain Eukaryota; kingdom Metazoa; phylum Chordata; class Mammalia; order Primates; family Indriidae; genus Propithecus; species Propithecus perrieri. The sequence continues at coordinate 60,737 of CAUYRB010025303.1, read as the reverse complement.
AATGATTAGAAATGTTGAGCTGACGAAAATATACACTGGGGAAAAGAATCTCTTTTCAATACGTGGTGCTGGGAAAACTGGATAGCTACATGCAGAATAATGAAACTGGATCCCCACCTCTCATCTCTCACAAAAATCAATTCAAGATGGATAACAGACTTAAACCTAAGGCATGAGACCTTAAGAATTGTAAAAGAAGAAGTTGGGAAGACCCTTTCAGACATTGGCCTAGGCAAGGAATTCTTGAAGAAGATCCCCAAAGCAATCACTGCAGTAACAAAAATAAATAAATGGGATCTGATCAAATTAAAAAGTTTTACACAGCCAAGGAAACTATCATTAGAGCGAATAGACAGCCTACAGAATGGGAGAAAATATTTTCTCTCTACACATCTGAAAAAGGGCTGATAACCAGAATGTATCTAGAACTTAAAAAAATCAACAAGAAAAAATCAAACAACCCCATCAACAAATGGGCAAAGGAAATGAACAGAAACTTTTCAAAAGAAGACAGAATAATGGCCAGCAAACATATAAAAAAATGCTCAGCATCCGAGTTAGGTTCTCTAGGTTTTACTTGATCAGGGAATCCTAGTATCAGGGAACTTTATTATTAATATACCAAGCTTCATCCATTCAAAGAAATGCAACACTAAATGTGTATTGTTGAAGAAATGCTCAGTTAATGTCACTAAACAAGAAGTTTCAATGTTGAATGTAATTTAAGAATGTAAATTAGGAAATGGAATTCATATATAACATCTTAAAAATAAGAAAAAGTTTTAAATAAGTGAGCTCTAAATGTCAAAAAGATGACTAAAACAAAGAATTGCTTAAAAGCCCGTTATAATGAATGTGGCAATCCCATGCCCCCTTGGCACTTATGTGTACTCTCCCTTGTGACATTGCACTCAATAAGTCATCTGGCACTGTAGAATACAGACATTACATTCTACCCTCAGTTAATTATGAGATCAATAGTATTTTTAAATTCTTGATATTTTGAACCATTTTTCTTAAGACCTCTGTCTATATCAAAACTTCCGCTTGCCCGATGAAGTAAAAAGACATGTAATATACTTAACCATAAACATTCATTACCTCTCATGCCACCAGTGAAAACACTAAGAAATCAGTATAACAGAATGTTAGGTAGAACTTTTCCTTTATCCAGAAATCCAGGTAAGTTCTAAAGCTGAATGGTCCGAGAAGAGCTGTCCCAAAACCACCTTTGATTTACATTATAAAGAAGAGTCAGAGAGCAACCCTGAAGACCAACCAAATGCTCCAGAAGCAGCCATACTTAATGATTTCCCACCACACCCTTACTCTCACCCTTCATCTATAAGGGCACAGAATTGGTGGGAAGTGCACTCAAAGGCATCCATTTGAGGCTTGTCAGCCTCCAGGGAAAGGTCATGTTTATGGCAGAGGCTATTGGCTCTTTTCCTCAGAAGGAGGGTTCTCCAGCTGAACCACTTCTGGAGATGGCTAGTATCTGCATAAAAAGATACTCTAGGTAGATATTTGCTGAGCAACAGAGCCTACAGGTACACTATGGGCCACCACTACAGAAAAGGATGATGAGATAGGTTTTTAGAATTTCGTGATGTATGTCCTAACATGTGTGAAAGTAAACGTCAATACAGAGAGTGCTTATTGCCAGAGATTTCTGAAGGCTGGAGACTTGCTGGAGAAATCTGAACCAATGGTATAAAAAATTATGACAATAAAGACTCATCTGGTCCAAAACAAAAAGTTAGGGTGATGGTTATGGTTATGTTTAGGGCTAGCAGTTGCCTTCTAGGACCCCTTGGAGATGGAGAAGAGGATTTACCAGTGCAAATGACTCCACAGCTATGTGAAGAAAAACAGAAGTCAGATAACAGACAAGTGCCCTAGAGTTTTCCAACAGCTGCTGAACCAACCTCTTTGTGAGTGAAAAAGTTTTGATTGAACATTTTGATCAATAGCAAGGGCCAAAGGATGCTACAGCTGTTGTTTTCTGAAGGGTTACTCATCAAAGAAAATGTGGGTTAAAGGTAAACTCAACTCGAGGAAATCACACATACTACTGATTTGGAAACTACCTATCAGCCATGGTTATTAGTAGATGGAACCAGACCGAACCAGAGTGAGGTCAAACATATTTCCCCATTACAACCGATGCCAATGAAATAAAAAGAATAAGAGACTATTATAAATAATTACATGTCAACAAACTGGATAATCTAAAAGAAGTAGAAAAATCATTAGAAATATACAACCTACAAAGACTGAATCATGAAGAAATATAAAGTCAGAACAGACCTGTAACTAGTATGGAGATTGAACCAGTAATAAAAAATGTCCCTACACAGGAAAGGGAAGGACCTGATGGCTTCACTGATGAATTCTACCAAACATTTAAAGAAGAATTAATGCTAATCCTTCTCAAACTCTTTAGAGAGCACTTCCAAAATAATTTTTGAGCCCAGAATTACCCTGATATCAAACTCAGACAAAGGCAATGAAAGAAAAGAAAACTAGAAGCTAATATGAATGAAAGTAGGAGCAAAAAACTTCAAAAAAATACTAGGAAACCAAATTCAACAACACATTGGAAGGATCATACACTATGACCAAATGGGATTTATCCTTGGGATGCAAGGATTGTCCAACAAATAAAAATAAATTAATGGGATATACTACATGAATAGAATGAAGGATGATAGTCCCATAATAATCTCAAAAGAAGCAGAAAAAGCATTTGACAAAATTCAACAAACTTTCCTGAAAAAAACCCTAACAACCTAGGAACTGAAGAAAAATATCTCTACATAATAAAAGACATATATGAAAAGCCGACAGCTACCATTGTACTCACTGGTGAAAAGTTGAAAGATCAGGAAAAAGACAAGGATGCTCACTCTTCTATTCAACATAGTACTGGAAGTTCTAGCCATAGCAATTAGACAAGAAAAAGAAATAAAATGCATCCAAATTGAAAGGATGAAGTATAATTATCCCTGTTTGCAAATGACATGATCTTATATAGAGAAAACTATAAAGACTCCATTAGGGAAAAAAAGTTAGAACTATGAGTCTTCTCACAATATCGAATAGTTCTAACAATACAAGCAAACAAACTCAGTAAAGTTAGAGGACATAAAATCAACATACAAAAATTAATCACATTTCTATATATTAGCAATTAACTATCTGAAAACAAAATTAGAGGAAAAAATCTCATTTACAATAACACCAAAAAGAATAATACCTAGGAACAAACTTAACTAAGGAGATGAAAGATTTGTGCACTGAAAACTATGGAATATTGATGAAAGAAATTAAATAAGACACAAACAAATGGAATAACAACCTGTGTTTATGCGTTAGACAATTCTATGTTGTTAAAATATCCATACTACCCAAAGTGATCTATAGATTCAATGCAATCCCTACCAAAATTCCAAAGAAATTTTTACAGAAATAGAAAAAATCCTAAAATTCAAATGAACTACAACATACCCCAAGTAGCCAAAGCAATTTTGAGCAAGAATAACAAAACTGGAGGCATCTCTCTTCCTGATTTCAAAATATTAATATATAACAAACATGCAATAATCCAAACAGAATGGTACTGGCATAAATACAGATACATAAACCAATAGAACACAGAGCCCAGACATAAATCCATGAATATCTTGTCAACTGATCTTCAACAAGGATACCAAGAAAATTGGCCCCTTTTTAATGCCACATGCAAAAATAAACTCAAAATAGATTAAAGAACTAAATGTAAGACATGGAATTGTAAAACTCTTAGAAGAAAACATAGGAGGAAATCTTTATGATATGCATGTAGGCAATGATTTGATGAATATGAATCCAAAGCACAGGCAAAAAACTACGAACAAACAAGTGGGATTACATGACCTCAAAAGCTTCTGCACAGCAAAGAAAATGGTGAAATGGCAATCTATGGAATGGGAAAAAATCTTCAAATCATATGTTTGATAAGGGGTTAGTCTTCAGAATCTATAAAAAATTCTTGCAACTCAATAGCAAAATACCTAACCCAATTTAAAAAATAGGCAAAATAGTTGAATAGATATTTTCCCAAAGAAGACATACAAATGGCCAATAGGTATATGAAAAAATGTTCAACATCAGTAGTCATCAGGGAAATGCAAAATCAAAACCACAGTGGGTAAAACTCCACGGTACACATATACCACATTTTATTAATCCATTCATGTATTAACTGATTAACACTTAAGTGTACATATAGTCATAACATTCATCGAGTGTTGAGCAGATGGGAAGGGGAAAGAGGGGACAGGTATATCCACACCTAATGGGTGTGGTGTGCACCATCTGGGGGATGGACACTCTTGAAGCTCTGACTCAGGTAGGGCAAAGGCAATATACGCAACCTAAACATCCGTACCCCCGTAACATGCTGAAATCAAATCAAATAAAATAAAAAACCACAATGGGGTATCACCTCACACCTGTCAGATGGGCTATTATTAAAAAAAAAAAAAAAGACAAGTTGGCAAGGACATGGAGAGATTGGAACTCTTGTACACTGTTGGTGGGAATGAGAAATGGTGCAGTTGATAGGAAGGCAGTATGGAGATTCCTCAAAAAGTAAAAATAGAACTACCACATGATCCATCAATCTCATTTAGGAGTATTTATCCAAAAGAATTGAAATCAGGATCACAAAGAGATTTTAGTACTGCCATCTTCATTGCAGCACTATTCATATTGGCCAAAATATGAAAAAAACTTAAATATCCATCAACAGATGAAAGGGAAAAAATGTGGTACATACATACCATGAAATACTATTTAGCCTTAAAAAAGAAGGAAATTCTATAATATGTGACATGAATGAAGAAAATTATGCTAAGTGAAATAAGTCAGTCATAAAAAAACAAATACTGCATGATTCCACTTACATGAGTAGAATCATAAAATAGTCAAATTTATAGAATGAAAAAGTAGAATGGTCATTGCCAGGAGCTGGGGCAGGGGAGAATGGAAATTATTAATCAAAATGAATAAAGTTTCACTGAGCAAGATAAACTCTAGAGAGCTACTGCATAACATTGTACCTCTAATCAATAATAACGTATTGTGCACTTAAAAATTTCTTTTTTTGAATTTTTTTAATTAAGAAGACAGATTTCATGTTTAGTGTTCTTACTACAATAAAATAATTTTAAAAATCATGTAGATTTTAAGTGGTAAATAAATTAGTTCTCTAGTATAAAAAAATAAAATTAAAGAAAAAGATATTTCTTCATTACTGACAAACCTCCATTAGGCAAAAAGTACTTGGTCTCACCTATGAATCCTTCTCTCTCCCAACCAGTCACAGAGAGAGAGAAATAAGACATAATAAGATGTTCAGAAAGAAAACATCAACCTTGGAGTCACCACCATCCTTGCCGACAAGTTCTCACTCCTTTGTTGGCCAAAATGAAAGCGCTAGCCTACACTGGGGGACGTGAGGGGTAATCTTTACACAGGATATGAAATCCAGGCATGGTGGTACATGCCTATAGTCCTATTGCTTGAGCCCAGGAGTATGAGGCCAGCCTGGATAACACAGCTAGGCCACATCTCTTATAAATAAATAAATAAAGGAATAATAAATAAACAAGGTTACAATCCTAAATGGTGCTGGATTAATTTTAATATCCAAAAATTATCAAAAAGCTATAGAATCTGCACTCAACTTTTTTAAAGGACACGAAAAGAAGAAATAAACAATGTCTTCTTTAAACTTCCAATAAAGCAAAATTATTTAGCAAACTAGTTAAAGTTACAACGAAAAAAAAGGAAATTTGGCTGTTGTTTATATCAGTTTGAGGATATCGAAATGTGAATTAAGAACAAAACAGAAGGAGAAGGCAAACAAAAAGGGAGCTTCAAAAGTCTATAGCGCCTCTTAACTCCGCCCTTTCCAACATGCATTTATTACTGTTTAAAGTTAATTTTCAAGACATCGAATTTATTCACAGTTATTCACAGCAATATTCCAAAAATAAAATATTTCCAAATGATCCATTAGTTTTATTTTACAACTCTTTTCTATTAAAATAAGTAATTCAGAGCTGATGTCAGTCTTTAAGCAATTTAGAGTGATCTTATTAGTATTCAAAACATCTGGGTCTCTGGTTTACGTATGTCCTAGAAAATTGCTGGGCTCTCTCTCTCTCTCTCCCCCCACCCTTTTCTCGGTCTCTTTCTCTTTTGTCCCTCTGTGGAACTATTATTTTAACTTCATACAATTGAGAATTTCAGATTTTAAAAATGACTGACTTTGGAGTAAATGATTATCTCCTAAATTTTTATGCAGATCACTAATCTGTTGTCTGATGAAAAATATTAAAAAAAATTACATTTTCCCTAATTTTAGTTATAAGTAACCCCAATAAAATTTAAAAATGATAATCAGGTTACAAAATAAATGGAACAATTCTTCCATAATATTTTTATAACATTAAAATTAAACCAAAACGAAGAATGCTGCTAGAGCCTATTTGGTGGCTTCAGTATTGTGACAATTATTTGTAGCTCTATAATGACTTGGAAATCATTTCAAAGGGATTTGTAATTGAGCTACGATGAAACATCCTAAGCAAATGTAAAATCACTCTTAAGGCTGATAGGAAAATCAAGGAGAACAATAAACAATTGAGGATATGTAATCCCTAAAAAAATAGAGAATAACAATTCCTTTGCAAATTAACTGCTAAACAAGAAGGATTCAGCTCTATACTCTGATGGTTTTTCAAAATTCCACTCCATAATGCTTCTTAAAATTATGATTTTTAAAAAATTTATGCTGCAAATTTTAAATTTTGCTGCTCACTTGGAGCAGCAAAGTTTAGCTGCTCCAAATAAACACACAAAAGATATACAACTATCTAACAAGGAAAATTTTGTTTCACTTCTCAAAACAGTGGGCTGTCTAAAGACTGGGTAGTTTCTTAATCTACTTTTATTTCGCGTTTTACCTAATGTAGCCACAAGACAATGTTTCTTTAATTTGCTCTCAACACTGAAGCTGGAAAAAGTGCCAACTAACTACTGTTTGCAAAGAAGTTCTTTCCAACCTGGGTATTTAAACCATCATGACAGGCTCCAAGAAACTGAATTTTTGTTCTCTCAAAATATACTGAAACTTCTTCAAAAAGAAACAAAAATGCTGAAAGTGAATTTTATTTTTAATTTTGTTCTACTGTGGGAAGAAAAGGATACTTTGTATCTGGATCAGAGCTGCCAGTCAAATATTGACAGACCAGCACTTCTCAGGCAATGTCACTAAAATTGGAATGAAACCGTGCAGAGAACTCCAAGGAGGAACCTCTCTGAGGACAGAGAGGCCGAGAGGTTTCTCCCTGTAATGTTTGGTAAAGTGTGTTTTCCTTCTCCCACATCCTGCTGACAACATAAATTATCCAAAAATGCAGTCTCATCCATTTAGAAAGGAAATCTACTCTCTTATTGGTTTCAAGGTGTTAGAATTCTAAGCTGAATACAGAAAAGCAAATTGTCACCCAAGTCAACCCTAGATCTGCCAGTTTTTCAGATCTAAAAAATATCAATCTTAGAAATTATCCTTTTTAAATTCAAGTCCTTAAAAATGCTTAGGGTTATCAATCAGGGCTTGAAGAACAACTTATAAGATAAAATTTTCTTGCTCTGTAGTCACCTACACTATGAGTTTGTTGTTTATTCACTTGGATTTCATGACCAGAACACTCTGATTTTCCTCTTAACCCTTCCCTAGCTCCAGAGTACATCAAGTTTTCCAAATTCCTTGATTACTAAAGCTAACGCGAGATTTTCTTTTGGCGTCTATTGCCTTTTTATTTTCCCTAGCTGCTTCTTCCTCATTTCATTTCTTCTCAATCAGTACTTTGCCACATGCCCATGCTCTATATCACATATTCATATTTTCTGGCCTTCAGTTATTTTATATTTGATTTCAGTTCACCTACAAGTCCCCCACTGGGAGACAGTACAGAATAGTGTTGGATGAAAAATCCTTGCATCAGTGAGCATGAAGTGGGATATAGGTCCTAGACATCTGTCAGGAAGGATATTTCTTAAATTATAACGTTAGGGCTCAAAGCATTAAGCCACTCCACTGCAATAGCCAGCTTCATTGTATGAATATAAAATAAACTAGAAATTAGAAATTCAAAATATCTCCTGTACTCCTAGGCAGCAATCCGCCCACTGACAAGGACTAGAAGTCTCTAAAGAAATTTTTGTAAGTGGTAACAATGAATAATTTAGCTTAGCATTATTCCTATTACCAATTTATTGTAAGGTTAAAGGGCTCTTGAAAAACATCTTCCTTTACTTGAATGCCACCGATGCTAAATGATAAAACTATTAAAAATTTCAGGAGCATTCTCTGACATTCCCCCCCAAGATCCTCATCCATAAGAATCACCATGACACTTTCCCTGGCTAATCCATCTTAAAAAATAACAGACATGGGGAAGGGCAAAAACACAATCCAGGACTCTTTCTAGAAAATAGGTATCGAGTTGATTCACATAGCATTCATTAATATCCCAAAAAGTTGAGATCCCCAAATCTTAGCTCTGAAGAACATGTATTCAGAGTATCAGCAGTGTGGGCTCTGATTAGATTCAAATACAATATCTTTCATGTTTGTCACCTTTTTTTCTAAATCTAATTATCTGTACAACCAATAGATAACTACCCTTTTCACAAATGGAACAACATTTCATGAGGTTGCTTTCAAGATCACATTGCCACAGCTGGTCTAGGATGAGGACGTGGCTCAGGAATTTGCTGTTCATCATTCCAGGACCCCTCTGCAGAAAAGTCTAGATATGCAAGAGAAAATAAAGTCATTAAAGACTATGTAATTACACAAAATGCATAGGCAATTGTTACCAACACAAGAGATTTTTAATAAATGCCAGAAATATAGGAAGTGGGGTTCATAGCTTAATAGATAAAAGCAAGTAGAAAATTCACAACCTAAAATATAATGTAAGGGGGCTTTAAAGGAAACAAATTTTCCCAAAGGGAACCCTCATGGAGACACAGCATACAGAGACAGCAAGTAATTTTGATTTTATGAGATTTAAACGAGATTAAACATTGTACTGAAAATAAATGATGGTCTATGTACAGGACCTGGATGGGAGACGTATCCCCCTGAACTGGCATTTACCCCATGGCAAGAAACCAGAGGGTTCTTATTTAAGAAATTGAACAAATTTCTGGGATAGTAATATTTCTAGTGTGCATGTTGGCCCTCCCCATAAGAAAAATCCCTTTACCTGCCAACAGGTATGTGCCACTCTCCTTTGACCTGCATAGAGTCCCTGGCCTGACCTCCCCATCAGATCAAAGATCCAGGTCAGAAAAGTCCATCCTCCTTCACAGCAGTGGAGGAAACCAATTCCAAAGACACTGGAATTTCTTAAACCAACTGTCATCAAACAGCAGGAAAGAGAGACCAGAAGATAAACAATTGAAAACTCTCTGGTCTTGGAAGAAACTGAAGTATACCACAGAATGAAAAGAAACTTTTAAAAATTGTAAATAATACAGAGATTCGAGAAGAAAATGCATTCATACATATAAAATAAGATGCTACTAAAACCGAATGTGAGGGACCAAAAATGTTACTATTAGAGATTCATAATACAACTGCTGAAATAAAAAGTTGAGAAGATCAGTAAATAAAATTGAGAACATGTAGAATGCATAAATCTAAAACATAAATATGAGAGAAAAGTGTGAGATCAAGAATCATCCCACAGAGTATATTTGGTTAAAAGAATTACAAAAAAAGAAAGATTAGAAAGACTGAGGGGTGGTATAATATCTAATAAATAATGAAAGGGCCCACCAGGTCCTCTGCATAGGGAATGCCAGAGGAGGTCAAGTCACCCCTAGTTTCTCACAAAGGCATTTAACTTCTTATGCCAATTATGGATATGAAAAACCAAGTAATTCTTTTAAAGTTCTGATGGAAAATTTTATATCAATGTTTCCGAATCCAACCAAACTTCAATTTAAGTGTAAGCCAGAATAAAGCTATTTTTAAAACATGTTCCGAGATAGTTTATCTCCTTGCACCCTATCATGGGAATTTATTTCAGAATGTACCCTAAAAATGTAGGAAGTAAACTAAGAAAGAGGAAAACATGGAATCCGTGAGATGACATTCCATCCCAGAAGAGTAGTGAAGAGAATTCACAAGAGGGTAGTTGTGCAGCAACTTAGGAAGAAACCAGCAAAGCTGGGAACAGGGAGACAAAGAGGTACAGAAGAGACATCTCTAAGGGGGTTGAAGGAAGACCATAAAGATAATTGGGGGGCAGGGGAGAGAACTACAAACTGTGCAAGGAAAAACCAAAAAAAAAAAATGATTGGAAACATCAGTAATTTTTTTTTAATCTAAAGCAAGTAAAAATGCATTAGAAAGTTAAGCAATAGATTGTATAAGAAAAGAGAACCCATCTGACCTCAATGCCAGCAACATTCTGAGTGGCCCCAGGTTTACGGCATCAGATCTTCTGGAAAGGGAAATGGAGCCTTATCCCAGAACGTAAACAATGCTTACAAAGTGATAATAATGAAAATGTTTGTTTTCTACTTTTAGCGTCAACCCAGAAACAATAAAAGGGAAGACATGGTTGTCCTTAGAGGACAGAATACCAATATGCACAATGTGATGATGTAAAGGTGTGACTCAAAACAAACAAACAAAAATGGGTATGTACTGGGAAGAAAAGGCAGAACAAAATCTATATGTTTTAATATGTTTTTCTTATAAAACAGGAAGTCAAGATATATGTCAAAACTCTCGAATGGAGTCTTAAGTATATTTTTCTGGGGTCACAAAATGTACTAGAAGAAAAACCAGAATTCATAACAACAGGTACCATAAAAAGCAAGTTTTGGAGAAGAGAAAAGAGTATGAAGGATAGCAAAAGTGAACAAAATCCTACCTTTCTTATCATAATCTCAGTAAGTAACCTGATAGATGAAGAATGAGATATGAAAATAATAACTTATCGCCAAAATATTACAAACATTTAAAAGAAGTTGCCTCTCTAGGTGGGTCCAAAGGTCTGAAAAGGTGGGATCAAATATTCTTGCTTTCTATTCTAAGCAATTTTCTAAAATAAAAACTTCAAAAGAAATGAAAAGGTAAAACTTTAAACACCATTTTAAGTGACACTTCCACCATTGCCAATTAACCTGGAGACTAAATGCAAATTTCTGGGTTCAGTCAATTATGCTTGTTTAATGTGCCAACACTGAACTGCAGCTACTGGTTTAGTAAATAAACCATTAAATCAAAACCATCGTTAGTATTGTTCCTGGCAGCACACTAAATTCCTCATAAATGCTGGACATAAGCAAATCCACTGATTTTGGCTGGAATATTGCAGCTTTTTAACAGATAACTATAGAGAGTTCTAGCGTGATTGAGTGAACCCTTGAAAAGTAGTCAAGTACATCTATGAGCACAGACTGAAGGGGATATTAGAAAAGGATGTGATGAATTTGGAAAACCACATATTCATCATGAACACATTCCAATGCTAGACATAAAAGTGTTGTTTCTTAGAAGTTGGAGACTTTTCCCACCTATTATATGATCAGTGATGAAGCTACATCTTCAGGATTGGGCTTTGTTTGAAGTCTTAACTACCTGAATCTTCAGATGCGTGTTCCAATTCTCTTTTCACTTTGCTTTTTTTTCCTATAAAGTTAAGTCTTTAAGTGCTTTGTGAGCTGAAATACCTCAGGCAACTAAAGTTCCACTTCTTTTATTTTCCTTTTTTTTTTTCCATTTTAATTAGACATCCACAAAGTGCAAAAGTGCAGTGCACTATTTTTTTTTAAATAGGCTCCTTTTTTTTTTTTTTTTGGGGGGGCCGTTTTGCAGACAGGCCTGGAGTCTATATCTATTGTCTGATACTATTGATTGACCTGGCTGTTAAGGCGTGGAATTGGCACTTCCTGTGAAGAAGTTCCCTGATGAATACCGACTCTATTAGGCAAGGATAGCATAACATGACTCACAGTTTTCTGTCAGCCCTATTGAATTCCAAGCTGCCTCAGAACTGGCTTGCTGTACTCTTCAATTCTCTGGTGGTTCTTTTTCCCTCAGTTAACTTTGAGATACCATACACTGTAAGGGTACACAACAGATCCTTTAGGGAGTAAAATAAAATTTGCTACTTGACCCATGGAGTCTCATCTTCAAACCTGAAGAAAGGAAGAAAATTATTAACCGAACCACCATAATTGAATAATCAGATGTCAATCTGGAACTCGGGAACATTATACTTCTTTACATACACCACATTTGCTGACTTTGTAAGCCTGTGATACTCTTATATTTACAAAGCACCAATGCTTTAAAAGAACATTCCATGTCCTAAGGCACTATTATGAGCTTTACTTTCTTTTCTTATATTTATGTCTCACTCTCAACTTCCATGTGGAGTTTTTGGTCTGGAACCCAAATCTATTTCTCCCATCACCTAATAATTAGCTCCCCATCCCCTCTTTTCCCAGAGTGGTTAGTATTAAGAAACATGGCAGAGGCTGATGGAGACAGCCACTATGCAATGCAAGCAGCTTGAGTCTTGGTCAAGCTCTGTAGCTGGACAATCATGAGTAAACCATTTCTATTTTCTGAACTTTGGTTTCCTCATCTATAAATACATTTAACACTTGCAAAGTGAATGCACGAGGTAAAATGGGCCAAGCATTTTGTAATATTTAAAAGCCAAACTTCCACCAAAATTTTGAGAAGTGATTAAAATATTTCTTGATGTCACTCACAAATATTGAAAGAGGACTCAATGCACAGCAAAGAGCAAATGAAAAATCCTCTTTCCGCATCTTTTAATACCTCTAATACTTGCAACTGTCTCCAGGCCCCTTTCTTCTTTTAAAACTATAGAAATTCCTCCAATATCAGTCCAGACTGTCTCTTATCTCTTTTTCTCTGCTCCCATCTTTTAGATATTTTCCTGTTCTATTCCTAAAAAAACTCGATGAGGATTCTGATCTCACAGGCCCAGGGTATGAATTCCTGCCGGTCTGAATGCAAAGGTGGATACTTCTCCCTTTGTTATTAAAGTCTAATTATAGATTAAACTTACACTGTCAACTCCATTGACTCTGTTATTCTCTTTCTAGGTCAGTGAGGCAGTCTTCTTCATATGCACAGGTTACGGAGTCCTTGACTCCAGGGAAACATCCTAGAGTCAAACCCTGCAATTAATCACTTCACTGCTGACCCTATGGCCTCCAAGGCTACTCATAGCTGTCCTGCTTAAGTGGGAAATTCTATCCATAACTCACAGCCCTGTTTTTCTGTTCTTGGCCATCAATTCCTTAAATTCCTAGAAGTTAACCTAGTGGTTTCCAAGTTTAACCTCTAGGAATAGAACCCCAATCAGGAGAGCAGAGCTTTAAGTCATCGCCCAATCTAGGCATGGGTGCCACACTTCTTTCCTCCATTCTGAATGATCTCTCTTTTCTTGGCAAGTAATGTTAAAAAGCTAATTTCCAATCTTCAGTTACCTAAAAGAACTTCCTAGGAAGTCTTAATTAGTGCATTCATTTTACACTAAATTTAAAAAAAAGTAATACATATAATAATCCAAAACCAAATAATAGATTATTACCCCAAAGCATTACTCACAGAGTAGTAGTAAATTTTTCCTTTAGCTTTCATATAGTAGTATTCCGGGGACAACCACAGGAAACATCTATTTATCTTGAAATTTCTATGAAATTTCCAGACTATAAGACATAATGAAATTCTACTCTAACCTATATTCTAGGTGATGATTTACTCCAAAAAGAAAAACAGTAGATACGGCATTTTACATTCTAACACTGTGACCACAGAAAACTCAGCTGTCTCATGAAACTATAGCATAATGTCTAAATATCAAAATCTAATTTGGAAACAACTTAAATATTCATTAAAATTTCTCAGCAGTGCCAAAAGATGAATCTCTGTAACCCAGTACAATTTCTTAAAATCCCTTTTGTACCCTTCTTGAGCATGCTTTCTCCCATGGAAGAGCTCTCAATCTCAGGCATTCATTTTCTCCCTCTCTCTCTGAATATGCATCTTTCTCATTTTGCAGCTGTACCAAAGATGTACTCTCTCTTTCTTCTTTTGTAACTCTGAAAATCTCCCAACAAACACGACTCCCCACTCCTTTCTCTATTCCTATCCTTCTCATCCCATAGATACATTCATGTCTTTCTCTGATCTGTTCAGTGTAAAATCTATCAAACTGATTTCAAAGATTCCTGATTCTATCATTCATCAACCCGATAATGGGCAGTGAAGATGTTTCTCCCTAAAGAGAAGACTACAGTGAAAAACTTTTAATAGCCTTATATTCATATTTTCCTGTTACATATAAACAGCAATACTCATCATAACGGCTCTATTAGAAACTAAATGAAATAATGTATTTATATACATATTCCTGACACATAAATTGTTTTAAAAAATAATTTTTGGTTAAAGAAATAAAAATAGTAAGATGGGAAACAGGACACAATTTAGCCAGAATCCTGTATCCCTCTGGCTATAGCCTCTCAGTCTCCCTGTTCAATTCCCACTTAGCATCCTGAAGACAGAATGGAAATAAGAGAAAGAAGGATAAGGGATGGCAGAAAAGAGATTAGTGGTTTGTGTGAGGAATGAGCGAGTGGTGTGAAGAGGAATACAGCCTGGCTTAGTGAGTCTGCTTGCTCCATGAGCTGAGTTGTGCTTTTGCCAGGTGGTGGGGAGGGCAGAGGCAGCCACAAAGCTCCATAACAGCTGTTTCTTTCTCTTCTTCCACTCAACGTTTAGAGAATCCAGGCAGTTTAGAGGCAGCCACTAGGGAGCAGCAGCAGATGGCTGCCATGCTGTGGAGGTGTACTCTTGAATGGTGAGGGCTCCAGTAACAAAAAGCAGCTCTTTTATATGCTTTAAAGTCTATTAGAAGGCTTCGAAAGGCACATTCATGGAAAATTACCATTTTAATTTTGGTCTTTGATTCAGTTCTCTAATTTTAGTTATATTTTGTATTATGTATCAGTCACAGGACCATTATTAAACTTAAAGGGGAAATTTTTTTAAAAAAATATGTTTTTCTCTTCCCATTCTGGCCTTATACATCTGAAGCAATGGATAAATGGTTAAGTGAAAAATCTACAAGGAAATTTTGGAGATTCAACCCACATTAACTGAGAACCTACTCTGTGTGCCAATTATAATACCAGACTTTGTCGTGGGCATTATCTTATGTGAGGTATGAAAGGTCTTTTTCTAAGTAATGGTAAAAGATTCTACTTTGCTCCCCCACCCCAAAAAGACAGAAAGAAAAGAAAAGGAAAGACACAAAAGTCAGCAGAAACAAAACATTAGAAGTTCAGTTCTGTTTAAATGCATGCAAATTCAATTCTGACTAAATTTATACTTCAAAACATGTCAAAAATTCTCTTAAAGTAGAAAAGGACAAAGCTGAGTTTTGTTTTTTGTTTTTTTAATGTGGTTTTGTGAGGCTGGTATTCTCTAGACAAAATGATTATGGCCCTCACAAATAATAGCTAACAATTCAACAGCAGTTTACAAAGTATTTTCACATACAAAACTCTTTTGATCTTTAAAAAATTCTATAAAATAAGGACCCCTATAATAAGAATTTTCCATTGATAGATGAGGAAAGGTTTCAGTGCAATAATATGCTGACTAGAGTCAGCCTCCACACTAGAGTAGTGACATTAAAATGAGTTGATGGCAGGCAATGGACATTATGACTACGCTTTTCTCTGATGCTGGTGAAACGTTTCACCTTTGTCCAACTAGCTTTATAAAGTTTTTATGGGAAGGGCAAAAGTAGTTGGTATTGTAGAAAAAGAAATTTTACTTGCTTATCTTCTGTAGTGCACCAAGAGCACTGTCAATTTGTCAACTGAACTAACACTCAGCCCCAATGTCTCCTGAATTTGTCTACTAATTCATTTACTTAAATATGCAAAATTGTGGCATTTAAGGGATTAATATTGCTTAATGACTTGGGATATAGAAAAAAAGGGATTGGTGAAAGTAATTAATTTAAACAATGAGATATCTATATTTAGTATTGTTACTTAATCAATGTTATAGAAATGTTACTAAATAAATTTTGAAATGTTGTTGAAAAAGTCCCTAAATTCCTTAAAATAAAATAAGATCAACATTAAGTTTAGAAAAAAATACTATAGAATAGACTAGGATATTTTGCAAAAAGAAAACTTGCTTGCCTCATATGAAAAAAAGTTGTGGTTAGGATAAAGGGTGACTTTGTTTAATGAAAAACATTTTTTTAGCAAATAAGTCACAAGTTAAAGACATGTCTATTCACTAATAATGTGAATAGTCAATTAGCACTGTTAAGTCACGATTGTCTCTGAGGGCCATCTTTCTTATAGACTGATACAGTTAATCTCCTTACTGTCCAGTTGGCCTCTGGTTATTTCCTTAGAGTGGTAACTGATGCTACGTTTAGGATAAAATTCACACTCAAATTGAAATCCAAATTGCACAGTTTGTTTTTTAAATAGATCTTCAATGATTTTCTTCCTATTCCCTCTGTTCTTCATGAAAATTCCATGGCTCCCTCTTTTTGCTTGGTGGAGTCCCCTGTCTCCCTGTGATATGCCTTGTCTTCCTGTCCCTTGTCCAGAACATTCTAGATCCATCTAGCTTAAACTAGTTACTTTCTTCTTGAAGCTTTCTTTTTCTTCCTAAAATCTCTTTCTTCTGCATTCTCATCTATTATACTTAAGAGTAATTATGAGCTTCACCCTCTCCTGGTTTGCCATATCCAATCAGTCACCAACTTCTGCTTGATTCTAATTCTTCTGGGTTCCTAAAAGCATGCACATTAGAGTCAGATATATATGCTTTTGAATTTTATCTATGTTCCTACTATTTCAGTGAACTTAAATAAGCAACTTATTGTTAATCATAGTTCCCTCTTCTACAAAATAGCCATTCTAAGAGTACCTAATTCACAGGATTATAGTAAAGATCAAATGAGTTAATACATATATAATTCAGTTTACATGGAAATTCCAACTTAAGCCAATATTTCTCAAAGTAGGTTTCAAGGAATATTAGTTCCACAAAATATTCTTCAAACAAAAAGGAATTTATGATTAAATCAATTTATTAAACAGTATATCCAATACTCCCTTCTCAGTCAGCCATGATGTAAATGAGCATATTAGAGGATATAAGAGGTCTTACAAGAAAGCAAAACAAAACAAAAACAGTTTTCCTAACATTCCCTAAACTTGTTTGACCAGAAAGCTTTTGTGTGCACATATAACAGCTATTTAAAAGCCTGCTATGGAACCAGTGTTCTGAAAAATGCTTTGGGAAAATGCTGACTTGGACAAGAACCACAGTTATCATCTTGAAAGTTATTTCGACTTCAGGTTTCCAACAGTTTTAGAAAAAAGAAAAAAACTGTAAAAGAGATGATGTCCTAATGTTCAGAGTCATCACAAACTCTCAGAAAATAAGCCAAATTCTGTCCTGTGGGAAGATATTCCATAAGGGTAGTAGAATGGTATTAACTTTTCAAGACCAATTATTTCTTAATCTCTTAAAGAATATGAAAAAGTTCTGTTTTTCATATAATGCCCAATAACTACTTAAGTAGCCAGTAGCAGATTCAAAACTTTATCTTCAGGAGAAAAGTTTAACATACAAATATGTGAAGATCTGGTGAAAAGTGAGAAGAACTCTCAGGAGTCTCAGGAATGGATAGGGTCATGGCTGTGATGAAGGCAGAATTGAGATGAGATCACTATGGCTGAGTTCTAATACACCTACCTTCAAACATAAATCTGCTTACTGTGTACAAAATAAAAGGGTAATAGAGGCACAACTCCTTTTATTGTGCTTCTCCAATATTGTGTTTGTTACAAATTGAAAGTTGAGCAAGTCTATTGGTGCTATTTTTCCAACAATATGTGCTCACTTCATGTGCTCTGTGTCACATTTTGTTATATTTCAAACTTTTTCATTATTATTCTACATATTTAGATGATCTGTGATCAGTTACCTTTGATGTAACTATTGCAATTATTTTGCAGCTTCATATACTACATCTATAGAAGACAAAAAACTTATGTAAAGGAAAAAAAAATGTCAGGACTCCCCAAATTGCTGATTCCAAAAGAGAGAACTAAACCTGAGAACTGATACACCCTTATTGATTATTATGAAGAAAATTTTAGTGGTCTTGACAGAAGATCAAACATGGAAACTGAGGCCCTAAAGATTAAGCAATAAAGCGCAAATCCATCTGAGTATTAGAACTCAGGTTAAAAAGAAGTCTCCCAATTTCCAGTTATGCCTTTCACATGTCATATGCTTCCTAGGGTCTCTCTGTTAAGTTCATCTGTGTCTTAAACAACATGAAATTCATCCCCTATAACATATTTTATGAAGATCATTTATAAAAAATCAGCCAATTCTTCAATAAACTAACATTAAGAACAAGATAATTGGTCACCCAAATTTAAAAACTTTAATTCACAGTTGCCAAGCTTAAAGTATGTTATTACCAGGAGATTTAGATAACATATGACAACTACAGGGCCCTCCAGTTCCCTTTAGAAAAATCTCACAAAGAGGTTAGATCACTGTTCTCAAGGATCATATATTGCTAGTAAAAAAGTCATATCTGATTTTTGTAATCTAATGAAATGGACTGAAAACAAAAATGTGCATGTACCAATGGATCTGACAGCTAGAAAAGCAGTCAAATGAGAATTGGTTACAGCAAAGCCTAGCAGAGTGTTAGAATAACACAAGAGAGATAGAGCAGGGACAACTTAAAAGAAGTTGTGGAGACTAAGTAAAAGAGCTTGGTTCCAGTGCCATAGAGAGTATAATATTGATAGAAAAGATGGAAAGGTGAAGCAAGAGAAGAAAGAGTGTATGTCTGTTTTTACAAACTATGATGATAAAAGTACCTAAACTCAGATGTTACTGCTTTTAAATGAGAAGGTTTTTCTTAGGTAATTTTGCTGTAATTTTAGTAAGTATATTGTAACTGAGGTATCACTATGCCAGTTTCGAAGAATCCAAAGTGCGTGTTATAGCAATAAAGTTTGAGTCATACAAGTTTAAGAGAAAGAAGAGAAAGATAAAGGGATAGAAAGCTTATTTAAGGAAATAGCAGCAGAAAATGTTTCCAATGTGACAAAAGATGTCAACATCCACGTACAGGAAGGTCGAAAGTCTCTAGTCAGATTCATCCAAATAAGACCATCCCAAGGCATAGTATAACCAGTCAAAGGTGAAAGACAAAGAGAGGATCCCCCTAAAACCAGAAAGAGAAAAGAAGGAAATAACATATAAAGGAGTTCTAACACAGCAAGCAGCAGACCTATCAGCAGAAACGTTACAGTCCGGGCGATCATATCTTCAAAGTGCTGAAGAAGAAAAAATAAAACTGCCAGCCAATAATACTGTACCCAACAAAGCATTCCTTCAGAAATGATGTTAAGATAAAGATTTCCCTGACAAAATAAAACTGAGGGAGTAGTGCAACATCATCAGATTTGTCTTACAAGTATAAAACTCACTGGAAAAGTAAGTACAGAGTCAAATGCAGAACAGTCTAATACTATAATGGTGGTGTGTAATCACATATATCTCTAACAGGAAGGTTAAAAAATAAAACTATTGAACATAATAATAAAATAATTTGTTAAGGAAATGCAATATAAAAATATGTAAATTGTCTCAGGGAGTTGACTAACATTTATGTTTTGTAGGAAAAGGAGTGCTTTGTGTAGTGTTTATCTCATAGGGTGAAAATACATTTGATCTATATGTGTGTGTATATATTGACAATAATATGGAAGAGCATTTGCAAATGTAGGAAGCTTTACAAAAACAGGGAAACAGAGGCAAAGAGAAAGTGCACAACTTCTAATAGTTAAAGCAAACAAGGGTCAAGTCTTGCCTCAAACACTGTTTCAACTCCATTCAATCTATCATTATCTTGAGACTATTTTAATATTCTTCATTATATAAAAGCTATTCCTTTATTAAACTAATAAAATTACTTATTTTCATTTAAGAAAAACTCTTGATGTTTACCCAGAATAATAAATCCCTGAGGCAATTGAGGAGGCCCAGGACTTCTCTCTTTCTGTATTCCAAGCAAGCAAAGAATCGCCTATATACATACTTATGGCACGTATGTATTTGACTGATCATATATAGGAAAAGACATATATTCAATTAAAATATCATGTTATAAATACCATGCCACAGGTACATATTAATAGTAAAGACTGTGAAATGGGGCTAAATTCCACCAGAAAGTTTATTCAAGTTTCTGTTTATTTTCAAAGCATTTGAGTCACAGAGCCTACTTCATACACACACACACACACACACACACACCCACACACATACACATATATGTGTATACGTATGTGTGTATATATATATATCAAAGAAAACAACATTTTGGGCTTATTGAAAATGCACAGAGATGTCATCATGGTGCACACACCTCTTTTTACAGCTACCCCTTACTCTGAACATCAGGATAAAGCAGACGAAACACTTTGCAGATATGGCTTCCATTTGATTTCATACTGAAACAATCATTGTAGATCCTTTCTGGTAGGCTGCTTATAGCAAAAAAACAAAAATTATTATCACATTCATTTAACACTTAATATGTGCCAGGCAGTGTTCTAGGATTTTTGTTTATAGAATTCCCTTTATTATCTCAAGAACTCTGTGAAGTAGATATTATAATTTCCATACACATGAAGAACCTAAGACTAAGAAAAGTAGAATAGCATGCCCAAGGCTACACAACTCATGAATGGAAGGTCAGAATTCAAACATCTTCTCTCTGACTTTGAGATCTGGTTCTTGACCACCATATTACAATGCATTTAATATTCATAATAAGCCTATCTACTACAACACTTAACAGATAAGAAAACTGAGGCTCAGAGTTCAATACTTTGTCAAAAGTTTTCCTTCTACGGAGTGATCCACAGAAAAATTTAAATCGGGTTCAATGAAACCCTTCTCATTCCAATCACCCTTCCAATTGACACCATGCCATTAATAATGGTGAGTAACACATTCTTGTGAAGTTACTATTGTTTACTACTTTTTATTTATCTTCAAATTACTTGCTTGAATATAAAAAGAAGAAAACAATACAATGAAACCAACAAAAACATATGCTTCATTCCTACAGTAATCAAGAAAAAGTGGCTCTGGTTGGAAGCATAAAAACGTGAGCCCTGAGTTATTTTTGGCCCATCCAGGAACCCCAATACATCTTCTCCCTGTGGACTCACAGCAGCATATGGCTGTTATTTTCACAGTTCAGGCTCTTCTGTTTACTCTGAACCTCTAGCTTATAATATGTTTTGTAATCACTAATTAGAACCACCTGCCTCTTGAGACATTCAGCCTAACAAAATAGAAAGACCTAATTGTTCAAATTCACTCTCAGGTAGATAATATACCCTTCATGCGTGGACTGAAATTACTGAATAGAAAATTTAAATCAAAATAAACAAATTATATTAACTGATTGTAATTGCCAAATTAAGAACATAGGTTAGTTTCATAAAAAAATAAAAAAGAAACAAGAAACAAAATTTTTGGAACAATGAAGACAATGCTTTTGAGAAAATGAAATCCCTCTATGTTTTCCAGGAAACAGAAAAAAAATAATCTAGTTGTTTATAAAATTCATTCCCTCCACTAAGATACATTCAGGGCAAATTTGCTGTACTCGAATATGCCTTATCATATACTCTCTGTGGACAAATTTATCCCATGGTTGAATTCAACCAGAAAAACTGACTTTTGAAAACAGGCAGAATTCAGCCCAATAACTGACTGATAAATGCTCGCCATTGAGAGTGTGAAACCTATCATAAATCTCGTTTAATAGAACAAGAAGAGATGGAGTATATGGATAGGAGTAAATCCTCCTCTCACTGTCCTCCTTTTCTCCCACAACGATTCCCACCAATGGTCAGGCCAGATTAGGAACCTCTCTCTAGACTGCCATTGCAAACCCATGAACACACTTTCATCAGTGCACCTGCCTCGTTGTGCTAGAATGGTTGATTTGAGTGTCTGTCTCCCCTTCTATTCCATGAGTGCCCTGAGAGCAGAAAACACATATTCACTCTAGTCCCAATACTTAGCAGAGTATGAACACAGAATGCATTTATAAAATCCATTCAAAAATGACAATACCTATCCACATGCTATCATAGTAACATAAATTGCATACGTATTTATCTCATAGGAAGTTTACTTTTTAAGCGTGGAAGGATTTTCTAAAGTATTAAGGCCAACATCAAAGACAGGCAAAAACAACTGGCTTTGGGGGAAAATGGTAGCATTTAAAATGCAGAGATTTTCTCTGAACTTTCTAAAGCAAACTCAAGTGTATCTTCTAATAGGACCTTCACTTCTCTACTCACTACAATAATTGTCTATCAGATCTCCCACAACCATATAAAAGCATGAGATACTGGATTAGTAATAGATAATACTTATGGATCTCAGGTGTACCAGGTATTGCACTAAGTGTTTTATTATATTATTTTATTTAATTCTTATCAAAACCATGTAAAGTGGGTGCTACTAATGTTTTCATTTTAGAGACGATGAACCTGAGGCAAATAATTTGTTTAGCACTTTGCCTAAGATTTAAGCAGAACATTCACAGATTGGTAGCTTTCCAAGCACCCACCTACTCCACCTTCAACCAGGTGATTGATTCAACTCTTAAGAAGAAAAGTCGTTTAGTTTGTCCTGATAATCTCCAGAATTCAATCCTTGATTTATATCTTGTCCCTACAGTCTAATTCGCTGCTTCTTCTGAGTTGCATTTTCCCTCGCTGCTATCTAGTTATAAATGCTCATAATCACACATGAGAAATAATTCTTACAAATTGTTTAGATATATTTTATGAATGATGACACAGTCATAAACATAAAACTTTCATGCACTGTTAAATGTACATAAAAGAGCAGCTTGAGATTCAATAGGAAGTTTTATAACTACATAATGCATATATGGAGAGATATGTGTGTATATGCATAGTTGTGTATACAATTATTTTAAGTATCTTGGTATTATATATTACTGCATATATTTCTCAAGCATTGAATTTCGCTGTGTAAATCCTTAATCATAAGAATACAATAGACAGTTTGGCATTAATAACAGTCAGATAAACAGTAGATTTCCTATTTTAACCCTTATCAAATCTTTTTTGTCTTGCTTATTTTATTCCACATATGTTCACTTTCAAAAGGGCTTTTGTCAAAAAGCTATTGATTTTCAGATTGTTATCAATAACCTGTGGAGTTATCAAAGCTATGTTTCAATAAATGTCAATTTGAGTAGCAGAAGAATGAATAAGCCTTCATGAAGAAGCTACATGTAGTAAACTCTAGATATGTGTTCTTACATATCACAACAATAGTTGGAAACAAACTGTGCATTATTAAATGCATAGCTGTGATAATTATTAGAAATTAATTTCAAAGAAAATAAATCATAAATTTTCTAGTTTTGTTATTCATCATCATCTACTTTGCTGAGCACTTGGGTGACTGATGCTGCATAAACATTATCACTTTGGGGGACATATTTGGATATACAGAAGCAAAAAATATATCTAAAATACCAAAATGATGTCTTTTGAGTGGGTTCCAGTACAAGAAAGCACATACACACTCCCACAGTATTATGGTAGCTTTAAAAATCAAGAAGAGGAGATACTTTCATTAGAGGAAAGAGTGAGTTACACATTAGAACAATAGAAGAGTAGAATATGTTTCTAGTTTATTTGAAGCACTTTAAAAGCATCTTACTGCCTACAGAAGAAACATTGCTGTTGTTGTAGGGATTCCTTGGCCACTAAATCCCTATAAATAGTCCCATGTTTCTGTAGAAGTGATGCTATGTAAATGAACTCCAAACCTCGGCTGAGCCTGCAGGGCACGCTCCTTCCTTCTCAATACCTGAAGAAGCCAGGGCTGTTAAAATGTGAAGTAATTCTGTACCTCGTGGCAAGGAGATGCTGCCCTCCTCACCTTCCCCTCCCTTACATCTCCCTTATCCTGCCATCCCCAGCCTTGTGCCCTGTGATTTCCTGGACCTCCCTTATCCATCAAGGTCAGAATTGGTTTCCTGCTCTTGAGTCCCTTACGATTGGTGGGTGCTACTGGGCAGCCCCTGAAGCCCCTGCCCTAGGAGATCTCCTTAGCAGGGTTGCCCACCAGCCGGGCACACCTCGTGAAGCTCCTCCTCCCCGTGGCCATTCTCACGTGCTAACCCCACTCGGCCCCTGCCAGATCCCAGCAGGAAGAGATGGGGTCCTGAGTGGTGGTGTGGCACTCAGCAGGCAACTTCCCTGGGGCCTTCAGCACCAACCCCAGGCCCTGGAAGCCCGCTTCAGGCTGGGTTCTCTAAGTCGCCCTCACATAGCCACTTGTAGGAACTGCAAAATTCATGGCCATGGACCTGGTGAGTGCCTGAGGTAGACAGGGACAGGAGGCGGCCCTAAGGGCTGGTAAATCATCTGAACACCACCCTTGGATACATCAGCTTTCCCTAGTGTTGCAACTGAAAGAGGCAATGTAAATACAGAGCATGATTCACTTCCATCAATCCAATGTAGCCATAAAGTCTCAACTTATGATGTGGCAAAGGTGATATACACTTTTTTAAAAAGACAAACTTTATAATTCAGGGCACATTCAATCAATTCCACCCCATCCCCAACACACATGCACACACACACACACACACGCGCGCACATGCACATGCACATGTACATAGACTTGAGCAAGTGTGTCTGTCAGAAAAGGACAAAATTTCTCTAAGCGTATATGGTCAATTAAAAGTAAATGAGATCTTTCATCAAATCTTTACAGATACCTGGAGATTTCTGTACAAAAGTTTAAGAATGTCCATAACATTTTTAAATCGAAGGAAAGATAATGTCATCAATTTCCTGAATATTTATTTATGAGGAAAATCCATTCTAACGTAGGTTATATACTTAAAAATAAAGCATCCTTCCTTGAGAGTTACATACATTAATGTACATTTATATTGATACTTGCTTTTAGATGAAGCTGATTGGTCCAGTGCCCAATGATTTTGTATTCTGTACTTTTGTTGGTTATTTGATACTGGAAGATATCGTAACGTCCAGGAGCATCTCCATTTTCATTGAAAGTGACGGGTGTACCAGCACTGCCTATAAGGATTTAGAAAACACTGTTAATAAAGTTTTAGTAAGATAGCCCACTGGGCTTATTTTTCTCTTAGAAGGAATAGTAGATAAAAATATATTGTATGTAGTAAGTGATACGAAGACTGTAGTCCATACAAGGTCATTCTTGATAGCATATTATCTTTTACTTGAAAAGAAGCACAGATGTACATATAGAAATAAGACGTGCTTTATTGTGCACATTAGAAAGTAAATGATGAGTATCCAAGTTAGCCAATGTACATAACAGCTAAATAAATAAAAGTCGATAAGCTGAATATTCAATACTAGCTACGTAGAATGGTAGTTAATAGAGAAAAATGTAAATGTCTTGAAGCATGATAGCTACTGTACAATAGGAACTACAAATGGCACCTCAAGATATGACAGGAGAACTTCCTGGCCCGAATCCCCAGAGTTTTACTTTATCCCAATCCACTCCACTGTGAAGCAGTTGCCCTTTTCAATTCCTCTGCCTCTGCTACTTCTTCCCAAGATTAGATCAATGTGGTCTACTGTTGGGAGCCTCCCAATGGGTGAGGCAGTGATAAATGAGAAGCTCCAACTCTAATCAGATCACAGACATCCCCCCAAATTCACTAAGACAAGTGTAACAGCCACAGAGCAGCAGGATGCAAGAAATATAGTCTTTTATAAACTTCATTCCTCTTGGAAGCTTTTGTCTTTTAACAGCTCCGCTCACTTTTACTTTCCCTCTTATTAACTTTTAGGTAATTACAGGTATGAGAATTGAAGGGGATCACCACCCCGATGTTTTTTGTTCCATCTAGACTCACTGTCTATATAGACTTTCCTTTTCTCTAACAGCCTTTTTAGACTTCCCTTCATCTTCTTGGATTATTCTTTCCTATTCTGAAAAATTCACTGGATGACAGTCCCTTTTCTTGGTGGCTATCTTCCCTCTACAGGACCCCTTCCTTCTCACGGGATATTGGATTTAATTTCTATACTGTGTTAGAAGGTTTCCCGTTCTTGCTATCTCTTTTCGTATTATACTCTCCAAAAATATATATTACTAACAGTCATATATGTCAACTGTATATATTTTCAACCTTTTAATGAGTTTCTTAATCTATCTATAAATTTGTTTAACTAAATACCAATAATCACAAAATTCTAAGATATTTAACTTATCAAACAAATGGATGACTTTATCAAAAGAGACAGTAACTTGCAAAAAGTATAATCAGAGTCACATAGCAGCAAACAGAATACTTTTCTTGTATTAATGTAGATATCTGTAATATTCTGTCCGAATATATTTTAAGTCCTAAAAGAGCTGTAAACATTTAAATTATTATTAATTCATGTGGAAAATGACTTTATAAGTAAATCAGTAAAGAAATGAAAATTTGTGGAATAAAATAGGCGTTCTCCAATCAACCAGTACTATCTAAGCTACTCCTTAGATACTCAAGTATAAATCCATTTGCCATACGAAACCTTTCTCAACTCCTAGTGGCCTTGGGCACATTAACCTCTTAAATCCTCAGTTTCTTCATCTGAAAAATGGGGGTTGTTGTGAGACATAGAGTTGTTATGAGAATTAAATAAATTAATACCTAAGTGCTTAGAACAGTGCATGGGATAATTAAATATTATTATTCACCCTATATTTATTTTCAAAACATACTAACATATAGTAATTGAACGGATGTTGGAAGTTCTTTGAGTGATGACTAGACAAAGGATTATTGGAATTCAAATGAGAAAGATCTTCCTGGCTGGAAAAACACATATGTTATGAATTTCACACTAACATCATCGATTCCTGACATTTATATATCACTTTGAAAAATGTTAATGACATATTCTCTCTTGAATAAAGGGATATGTAATTTTCTCTAACTAAAATCCCCAAAGTTGTCACCTCCTTGACTAAATGATTCCTCATCTTCTACAACAGCAGTTCCTGATCTTTTTTACAATACAGTATTCAAGATAGAATAACGTCACTTGTGTAACACATTCCCACGAATGTATCCTGAGTTACACATAATTCCTAGTGTGCCAGCTGTTTCTACATCTCTTTTCTCCAACTCAAGAAAGCATATTGGAAGGCAGGTGAATTATAACTACGTTGTCACAAAGATAATAATTTCCAGCTTAGATACTTCAAATATCATTATTAATGTTAAGTTACGCTAAATTTGACATTGTATTAAGAGACAACACTCTAAAGCAGTGCTGAGTGTGGGTTCTGGAGCCAGATCATTAGGTTCAAACCCCAGCTCTGTCACTTATTAGATCTATTATCTTGGGTACATTTATTAATTTTTCTGTATCTCACTTTTCTCATCTTTAAAGATGAGAAAATAATAATAATTTCCACCTCAGAGTGATACATGAAGATTAAATGAATCAATATATATATATATGACATTTAGCACATAGTTAGTATTACATAAGTATTAACTATTATTTATTTTTTTGTTTTATGGCAATAGTGTGTTTGAGATCCACTGTCTATATGAGAACATACCAACTTCTCAGTGAGCATATAGGTTTTCATGATGTCACTCTCACTAATCTCTGTTACATATATGCCACATATACCAAAAATCCAGTTCTCTAAATTCACCATGATCGGTCTCACTATCCTGCCTTTGCGCATACTATTTTATCTAAGTTCCCATCCTCTTTCCTCCTAATCCTTCTTCTCTATAAAATTCCTTCAAGATGCGGCTCAAGGGTCATGCACTTAAAGAAGCATACTCCTCCAAACTGGAGAAGGAACCCAAGTACCTCTTCATGTCCTAACTGGCACTATCAAAGCACTCACTATACTCTGCACACATTTACTATCCATCCTGTACCTAACCAAGACATTTATTCAACAGATACTTATTGAGATCCTACTATGTGCTCAACACTGGGTGGACACTCTGCATGCCTCACAATAGTATGGTCTCCTTGGTAAGGGCAAATGTGTAATATCTATTATCTTTGTAGGCATTGTACCAAAGACAGGGCTCAATATTGATTGAGTAATCAATAAATTACAACAAAACATGAAAGAGGCATCCCCTAATGATCCCAAGCAATTCCATGCTCTCCTCTTATAACATTATGAACTTCATTTATATCGCCTCTCATCTTTCATATTCACAAATGAAGAGATCAAATAAGTCTTTTAGTGCAACATTAGAAGCCACAGTGAAACTTTGACATACCTTTGCACGATCTTTGAGTTAAATACTGACAGCTGAAGTGGTTTTCATTACTGATCACTCTTGCAACTTGTTTTCTTAATCTGATTTCTGGTCTTGGGCCAGGCTTACAGTTGAAATACTTCAACCCTCTCACAGAAAGAAATCACTCCATTGCGTATTGACTCATCTCAAATGATTGCGATGGTATTCTGGTTTATGTTTTCAAAACCACCCTTCAGTAGCCATGAGGAACACATTAGCTATTTACTAATTTCTAAAGATTTATCATCTTCAAAAAAATCGTATTTTATACTGAAACTGACCACTCTGCAAAACAGAATTAGTGGCATTTTGTCCAGAAAATAATTCCAAATGAATTGGAATTGTCTCTTAATATATTCATCAATTTATTATGGCTTAATAACAACACAGGTAAGAAATATAAATATATTTGATTAAACAATATTCAGACTATATTTTGCACTATAGATTATGTTCAATCAAATTTTCTTGTTCTGTTTCTTTCCATCCTACACTTTAGGCATTTCACAACGCGGAGTATAAACCATTATACGATCACAGTGACCCACAGAAGAACTGGCAAGTTAGGTATTTCATAAATTTTGAAGTACATTACATTTTCAAAATACTTTTTCATCCACGTGTGCTAGTGGAGAAATGAAAATGAACAATATGTAGTTGTGAGGTATTTTTTACCAGTCATGTACCCGACATCCTGGCCTCAAGATTAGCTGATTTCCTCACTTCAAATTATCATTTTTTTTAAATTAATTCATGCACCTACTATCATGATCACCCTCTTGAAGTTTTCCTATCCAGTAACTATATCATCTCCAAGATTTTTCTCTTTGGACACCATCTTCCACCCCCTCTGCAACATTTCTCTGAGCCCCTAAACTTACCAATTCATTGATCACCCCATTTTGCCACTATACTTCATCCTCATGGTAGTTTCTCTTCCCTCCTATTGCTAGATAGGTTATATGATATTCCTTGCAAATACTCTCTGTTCTCTTGTGCTTCTCTCTGTCCAATTTTATTCTTGTATCAAATCATAATCATGGTTATCTCAATTGTATATCTTCTTTGCCTGTACTCAAGCAGCTGAACATTGTTTGAGAACATGATAAACTGGCAAGGCAAGGACTAGGCTTAGGAAAGTGAAGTGGGCATCTGTCTTCCTGAATTTTGCACACTGGCTGTCTCACTTGCTTTATCTCGTCCTGACCCAGCTGTCTGGTTGTACTTCAAATTCACAGATTTCACATGTACAATCAACATTTTCTGCAATCCTATAGTGCTTTCCCAGTTGGTCCATTCCCCATCCCTTCTAGATAATATTTATTTATTTATTTATTTATTTTGAGACAGAGACTCACTCTGTTCCCCGGGCTGGAGTGCCATAGCGTCAGCCTAGCTCACAGCAACCTCTAACTCCTGGGCTCAAGTGATCTCCTGCCTCAGCCTCCCAAGTAGGTGGGACTACAGGCATGCGTCACCGTGCCCGGCTAATTTTTTCTATTTTTAGTTGTTTGGCTAATTTGTTTCTATTTTTAGTAGAGATGGGGTCTCGCTCTTGCTCAGGCTGGTCTCAAACTCCCGAGCTCAAGCAATCCTCCCGCCTCGGCCTCCCAGAGTGCTAGGATTACAGGCGTGAGCCACCGCACCCAGCCTAGCTAATATTTAACTGTTTCTTGTCTTATTCTCACTCCTCACACACCTAACACCTTCCTTTCCCTGTCATTGTTCCAGCTTGTCTCATACTTTCTCACAGAGAAAAAGCATCAGTAAGACAAAACACCCACATCATCTCACAGAGCCTACCGCCTACCTGCATCCACACTCACAGTCTCTTTCCCCCATCGCAGCACATGCCCCAGATTGATCGAAGGCACACTCCTCTCTGGGGCTCGCTCCGCATCCACTCTCACTTTCCATGAACTTTCAAGTTCACGGTTATCATTTCTTTTTTTTTGCATCAACTAATTTGGACTTTTGGCAGAAGTATCCCCTTTAATTTGCAAATCAGTTCTAAAAGCTCTCATCTTGAAAGCAAACACATCTCATTACTCTAACCCCACAGCCCTCATCCAGCTACTGTGTTATTTTCCACTCTCCTCCACAGTAAAATTGTGTTCATTCTCTCCATTTTCTTATTTCTTTCTTACTCTTCAACCTATTTTAATTCGAAATTTAATCTCATACCCCCACTGATGAGTCTCAAGTCTTTATGCCCAACCCTGAACACAGACTTATCCAATTATCTGTATCTCCACTTTGTCATTTGACAATTACCTCAAACTTAACACAGCCAAACACAATGCTTGGTTCCCTCACATTTACCAACATGTGCTTCATACAGTCTTTTCCCTCTTAGTAAGCAGCTGACTACTGTCCATCCATTTGATCAAGTCACAGCCAAAGTTAATAGCCTGCACCTGCATCTACAGCACCACACAGGGGTAAATCTTAATTTAAACTATGAGCTTCAGTTAATAATAATGTATCAATATTGATTCATTAGTTTTAATAAATGTACCACAATCATGTAAGATGTTGACAATTGGGGAAAATGTTTGTTGGGGGGGTATAATATTGAAACTGTACTATCTGCTCAGTTTTTCTGTAAACCTAAATTTTTTCTTACAAAGTTAAAAAAAGGTAAAATTAATTTTAGTACTATATTTCATGTAAACTAATACATACAAAATGGTATCATATCAAAATGTAATCAATATAAAATATTAACATTAATGAAGTATTTTACACTTTTTTCTGGTTAAGTCTTGGAAATCTCATGTATACTTTATACTACAGCTTATCACAATTCAGATTAGCCCCATTTTAAATGCTCAATAGCCATCCATGGTTAGTCATGACTATTAAAATAGCACAGGTCTAAAAGGCAAATTATTTGAGCAGTCACTGCTCCATCACTCCAACCCTCCATGCACTGGGGAAGAAGGCCCACTGCTGAGCCTCGTCTCTGGCCTCCACTTCAACTGGACTGAACCCTCCTGAACAAGTTTCTTAGTTATAGGTATATGGATCCACCCAAGTCTGGCCCAGGGCTTGTAGATGCCATATCTGGGGATAAGAACCTGAAATAAAATCCGAACTGCTCCAGGGGTAAAATCAAACCAACCAACAACAAACAAAAGCCCGCATCTAATGCATGAACAGATTCTATCTCCAAAACATCCAGAATTTGCCCATTCTCTCCACTTCTTCTTCCACTAGCCTTGTCCAGGCTACTAAATTGTCTCCCTGAACTACTAGCCAGTACCCTGCATTCACACTAAGCAGCAACAATCCACTTCCCACCCCGCAGCCAGAGCAATACCATGAAACGCAAATCAAATCATATCACTCTTCCCCCCAAAATCATTCAGTGGCTTTCCTTTTCACTTAGCATAAAACACAAAAGGCTCATCACGGCCTTTAAAGCCTTCTTATTTTTCTGATCCTACTCATTTTCCAGACCTGACCACCCTGGTCTTCTTTCTCTTCGCAAGTGCATGAAGCTTGCTCTATCTTAGAGAGTTTGTGTTTTCTGTTCTCTCTTTCTAGTATTCTTCCCCTGGATTCCTTGATTGGCTTGTGATTGTGAAGAATTTTTCCATCATGTTCTCCACCATAGATATAGCACAGCCTGCTGCGTTAGCATCTGAATCCATATTCTTTCTCCTGGGCACACAGCTAGGCTACCCTTCCGGCCTTCCTTATACTTAGGCACAGCCAAATGATTAGTTCTAGCCAAACAAATGTGAGCACAAAACCTCCTAAGTTGTTGTATATTCTCTTTCCTCTTTCTTTCTGGCCAGAATAAAAATGGCCTGCTGGACAACCTGAAGATCTACATGTTAAAAATGTTAGTGCTTACATCAGCCTGGATTCCAGCATGAGTGCATGAAGAGGGTCTGTGCTACTAACCTGTTCATCCACCATCCACCTAGTATAACTATGTGAATGGAAAACAAACTTCATTCTGAGTCATTATAGCTTGTGAGTCTACTTCTTAACAGCAGACAACCAGATGTTAATCTGAGTATCTAGTAAACTGAGTCCCCAATTAATAGTTATTAAGCGAGTAAGAGAAATCATATTAAATCTGGAAATGAATGTTTCACTTTATGCCACATTATAAAGCTTTAAAAATAGTATAGAGTTTTATAACTGAGTATCAAAGATATTGGCATGGATCAATAACTGGTTTCAGATTCCCCTTAAGAGTTAATACTGATTACTGCAGTGTGGACGTATATAATATAAGGTGGCACTGAGAATGTGTAATCATTCTCCAGAATTGCGCTGGACAAGTATACATGTTTACTTACCTTGGCTAAAGCACCCACAATTGGATACTTTCATAAAAACACAAAATAATAGTATTAAAAATATGTGCTCAAATTTAGGCTGAAAATGGATTTCTTTAACTGATTGTTTTAGTGTAAAAACTAAAAACAAGACAAGAAAAAAAACAAGACAAGGAATGTAGTTGAAAGGCATTTCTAATTCTCTGTGCCACCCCTCCTTCATGATTTTTCCATCGAGAAACTGAACTGACAATAGTAATTTCTCCTGTGAAAATGTCTTTATGATCCTCGGATTAAAGGTGCTTTAAGACTGCAAAGTGTCATTATCATTAATGAATAGAGCCATTTGAGAAAGAGAAATATAACCTATAATTGTATTTATAGTACTCAAATAAGCAGATTGAACTTTAAAATAAGAAAAGATCCATTATTTAGTGATACATATCTCAGGGAAGCAGATGAATTAGGTGGTTTAAATAAAATCTCTTGTAAGAAAAGTGACCAAAGAGACTATTAAAATATCAAATGTTTTGTTAAAGGAAAGAAATGAAAAAGAATATATAACAATTAGGCAAGATTATATAATATATCTAAAGAGGAATTTGGGAATGAACCAAAGAATGTTACAATGCCCTGAATCTAATATATTTTCATTCCCTAACAGAAATTCTCTCTTTACCTTGAAGCCCTTTATTATATCTTTTGCAGGGCATTAAATACATTATACATAAGAATTTGTATACATAACTTCTGTTATAAGCAGGACTGTGCTTTATTAGTCATTGTATCTCTAACAGTGATGAGTACATATATGGGATAAATTTTTGTATGTATGTGTGTTTGTGTTTGTATGTACATATATTCCAACCTTTTCAAATTTGCTGTATTAAGAGAAGGTCTTTGATCAACTAGTTCACTGTGTTGCTGGAAAAAGAAAAATGCTCTTGCCATCTGGATTTAATATAGTAATTTTTTTTGTTTTTATAGTGAATGCTTTCATGGCTTGTGTAAGAATTTCTTTTGTACCCCCTATCTGAAAGTTATTACTTTATATTTTTTAATAAGAGTTTTTTAAAATTTTTCTTTTGACGTTTGTATTTTTAAGCTACTTGTAGTCAAGGTAGGGATAAAATTTTACTCTTTTTTTTCTATATTGATAATCATTTTTTTTTAGCTCTTTTTATTGAATAATTCTTCCTTTCCTACTGATTGGAGAGATGCTTGTGTTTTATACCTAAGGTCTGTAGAGAAATGGGTCTTTTTCAGGCCTGTCCTATTCCACTCACTCATTTGTTCATCTCTGACCCAATATCATGTTAAATATTTTATAAATAATTAAAGTTTTGCAGTAAGACTGAAAGTGGTATGACAAGTTTCAAATTCTTCTTTTTCAGAAGTGTTCTACCTTCTCTTTGCTTTCTGCTTTTCCATGTAAAATTTAGAACCATCTTAATAACTTTTCTGAACAATCCTGTTTAGATTATCAGTGTAATATTGATAAAAATCTATTAATCAATTGGGAAATATTTGATATCTTTATATTATCTTCCTATTGATGGGCATTAGTTGCTTTTCAGTTATTTAGACTTTCTTTTGTAAGTCTTAAAACAGTTTTATAATTTTCTTTGCACAGCAATTAACGATTATTTGTAGATTTATTCCTAGATACTTAATATTATCTGATACTGTTATGAATGTATCTTAAATTACATTATCTATTACTTTGCTGCTAGTATGCAGAATGGAGCTGACTTTTTTTTGTAAAAGTCTTATATCTAGTACACTGGTTCTCAACTAGAGGTGATTTTGTCCCCCAGGAGACATCCAGCACTGCTTAGAGATATTTTTGATTGTCAAAACTGTGGAAAGCAATATGGAGATACCTTAAAGAAATACAAGCAGATCTACCATTTGATCCAGCAATCCTATTACTGGGCATCTACCCACAGAGGGGAAAAAGAAAACACCTGGCTTTTAATATTAAATATTTTTACAGAAGAAAATTATGCTGAGTTGTTAACAGAGTAATTAACTTTTCAGAGTAGCTTCAAACTATTTATGTTTCTTTTAAAAAAATTACTTCCAAGTAATTTGTTTCAATTTTATGGACTAGGGCCTACTTATTATATTAATATGCAGTACAGAGCAGTAGTTGCTATTCAGTGGTGTGATGCTTTGTTCTCTCTGTCCTCTCAAGAAATCCTGGTTGGAACTACAAGGGCATGAGATTGTAGGAAATTCACAACAGCTTTGCTTTAAAAATCATTATGACACAGCTGATAAGGCTTCAGGAGACTGGCTTATAAGCAATGTTAGTCAAACGAATAGATTCAGCCTATACTGTAAAATATAGTAGTCTGCCCTTTTCACAATATCTGGCAAATTATTCATTTCACTAGGTTTACAAAGAGCCATTTAGTAAACTGAAGTGCATATCCTGTGGATAAAGATTTAATAACTCTCTATTAAAGTCTAAAGAATTATGATACTAACTTCCAACTCTCCTCCCTTGTTGTCTGTGTGCTAGTTAGTAACCTGCTTATCTATTCATAGTTTTTCATCTCAATAAATTGCAAAATCATAGAAATTGAAGGTGTGATTTAGCAAAACTTTTTCAAGTAGCAGGCACTCACAATGAGAGATGATGAAATTTCATAATCAAATTCTTTATTTTTTTCTTTAATGTTAAGCATTGTGTTTCTCTGTAACATTCTTAGTAAGAATATTTTATTATTCACAAGATTTGGTAAATAATTCACCTTCGTGATTCCAGTCTTACCTCAGAGAGATTGTGGGTTCAGTTCTGAATCAATGCAATAAAGCAAATACTGCAATCAAGCAAGTCAAGCAAAATTTTTGGTTTCCCAGTGCATATAAAAGTTATGTTTATACTATACTGTAATCTGTTAAGTGTGTAATGGCATTATGTCTAAAAAACAATGCATACCTTAATTTAAAAGGACTTTTTTGCTAAGAAATGGTAATGATCTTCTGAGTTTCAGTGAGTCATATCTTTTGCTGCTGGGGGGTCTTGTTTCCATGTTCATAGCTGCTAACTGATCAGGGGAGGGGTTACTGAAGTTTGGGGTGCCTGTGGAAATTTCTTAAAATAAAACAGTGAAGAAGTTTGCCACATGAGTTGACTCTTCCATTCATAAAAGGTTTCTCTGCAATGATGTCTGATAGCATTTTACCTACAGCAGATCTTTCAAAATTGGAGGTAGTCTTCTCAAACCCTGCCACTGCTTTATCAAAGAAGTTGATACAATATTCTAAATTCTTTGTTGTCATTTCAACACTGTTTATAGCCCCTTCACCAAGAGTAGATTTCACCTCAAGAAACTACTTTCTCTGCTTACCCATAAGAAGCAACTTTTCATTTGTTCAAGTTTTATCATGAGTTTGCAGCAATTCAGACTTATCTTCAGGCTCTACTAATTCTAGTTTTCT
The DNA here is from genome assembly GCA_963574695.1 of Propithecus perrieri. Taxonomy (NCBI): domain Eukaryota; kingdom Metazoa; phylum Chordata; class Mammalia; order Primates; family Indriidae; genus Propithecus; species Propithecus perrieri. The sequence continues at coordinate 24,385 of CAUYRB010025303.1, read as the reverse complement.
TGCTGTTTCCACCACATCTGTAGTTACTTCCTCCACTAAAATCTTGAACCCCTCAAAATCATCTTTAAGGATTGAAACACACCTCTTCCAAACTCCTGTCAACATCGATACTTTTAAATTCTTTCATGAATCACAAATTTTCTTAATAGCATTTAGAATGGTAAATCCTTTTCAGAAGATTTTCAATTTACTTTGCTTAGGTCCATCAGAAGAATTACTATCTATGGCAACTATAGCCTTACAAAATATATTTCTTAAACAATGAGATCTGAGATTCTAAATGACTCCTTGTCTTATGGGCTGCAGAAAGGATGTTGTGTTAGCAGGCATGAAAACAGTATTCATCTCCTTGTACATCTCTATCAGAGCTCTTGGGTGAACAGGTGCATTGTGAACAAGCAGTAATATTTTGAACAGTATTTTTTTTCTGAGCAATGGATCTCAACAGTGGGTTTAAAATAGTCAGGAAACTATGCTGTAAAGAGATGTGTTGTCATCCAGGCTTTGTTGTTCCATTTATAGAGCACAGGCAGGTAGATTTAGCATCATTCTTAAGGGCCCTAGGATTTTCAGAACTGTAATGATCACTGCCTTCCACTTTAAGTCACCAGCTGCATTAGCCCCTAACCAGAGAGCCAGCCTGTCCTTTGAAGCTGTGAAGCCAGCCATTGATTTCTCCATGTTAGTTATGAAAGTCCTTGATGACATCTCTCTCTCTCTCTCTCTCTCTCTCTATATATATATATATATATATTAATTATATATATATAGCTATTTTGTCTATATGGAAAATCTGTTTTTTATTGAAGTCACCTTCATCAGTGATCTTACCTAGATCTTCTTGATAATTTTCTGTAGTTTCTACATCAGCACTTGCTGCTTCACCTTATACTTTTATGTTATGGAGATGGTTTCTTTCCTTAAACCTTATGAACCAATTCTGCCAGCTTCACACTTTTCCTCTGTAGCTTCCTAACCTCTCTCAGTCTTCATAAAATTGAAAACAGTGAGGACTTTGCTGTGGATTAAGCTTTATCTTAAGAGAATATTGTGGCTGGTTTGATCTTCTATCAAGACCACTAAAATTTCTCCATATCAGCAATTAGGCTGTCTCACTTGCTTATTATTCTTGTGCTCACTGAAGCATTACTTTTAATTTCCCTCAAGAAATTTTTCTTTGCATTCACAACTTGGCTAACTGATAGAAGAGGCCTGCTTAGCTTTCAGCCTGTCTTTGGCTTTTGACATGCCTTCTGCACTAAGCTTAATCTCTTAATGTTTGATAGCTTTTGACTTAAAAGTGAGAGATGGTTGACCCTTCCTTTCACTTGCATACTTAGAGATCATTTTATGGTTATTAATTGGCCTAATTTTTTTCTTTTTTTTTAAATTAATTTATTAATTTGTTTATTTTTGGTAGTTGTGATTTTTTTCTTTTTTTTAATTTCAGAATAATTTGGAGGTGCAAACGTTTTGGTTACATAAATTGCCTTTGTACTATTTGAGTCAAAGTGTGCCCATCCCCCCAGATGGTGTGCATTATACCTGTTAGGTGTGAATTTACCCATCCCCTCCTCCCTTCTCCCACCTGCTTGATTTCCAATGAATATTATTTCCATATGTTCACATAAGTTTGATTGATTAGTTCCAATTTAATGGTGAATACATGTGCTATTTTTTGTTTGCATTCTTGTGATACTTAACTTAGAGGAATGGTCTCCAGTTCCATACAGGTTAATACAAGAGGTATTAGTTCACCATTTTTTTATGGCTGAGTAGTACTCCATGGTATATATATATACCACATTTTAATACTCCACCCATGTATTGATGGGCGTCTTAGGGAGTAGGGAGGCTGAAGGAGAGGCAGGGAGAGGAGAGAACAGCTGGTTGGTGGAACAGTGAGAAAACACAACATTTATCAATTACGTTTGTCATCTTATATGGTTTATAGTGCCCCAAAACGACCACAATGGTAACATCAAAGGTCCCTAATCACAAATTAATTTTGATATATTGCAAGAATTACTAAACTGTGACTCAGAGACATGAAGTAAACATAAGCTGTTGGAAAAATGGTGCTGATGGTCTTGCTCGATGCAGGGTTGCTACAAACCTTGAATTTTTAAAAATGACTCAATCTCCAAAGCGCAATAAAGTATAACACAATAAAAAAAATATGCTTATTCATATTTATTCACATACTACTGCTTATATGATATTAGGATGAATTTATCTAAATACACTCATGGTGTTTTGTTGCACACATACATATATATAGCAATGAAATAGAACGTTGTTGCTAGCAGTGAATGTTGACATCTAGAGGGAACTTGAGAGGTGCAGAAAATTCAGTATTACTATTTATAGTGATGGAGCTGAAAGGACTCTGTATTCCATATGTTATTTATGATGTTTGCTTATGTTCTGTGTTCCTTCCCAAAATGTGTGTGTCTAAGCTCCAACCCTACAATTCATTAATTATTAGGTTTCAGCTAATTATCAATAATTATTAATTACTAATGCAACCTCTATGATTTTATCAAAAATATGTTTTATAAAATAGTTTTTCAAAATATTTATTATTGAAAAGTTTTTACAATCTTGTAAAAATATTAGCAGGAGTTTGAATGGTGACATATTTTTACTTTATGGTAATAAATATATCATAGGTTTTTGGGAGAAAGGACCATTTTAATGTACACAATTTTCATAAACCGTTGTAAGAATAAATGTAATAATATTGAGCTTATCATACTTGTTCAATACATACTCATATGATAGTTAAGAAGTGGAATAAAAAGGATCCAAATTATGGTGGTGCAGAATAGAAGCGTGAGTGGAGAGAGTAGGAGAGAATGGCTAATTAGGTAAAAATTAAACTTTTCAAAAGTCTCTGAAAGAGCTTACTAAACATGACATACACAAGAGTGACATGGAAAGGAATTAGGGTAAAGGAGTTTTATTTTTCAAATCTACTTCAGTATTATAAAGGAACTCTGGAATCACCTGTGAACTGCACCTAATCGTTGTACTTGTTCAACCTCCTAACAGGCCTAGCAGGCCTAACTCTCAGAAACATATTTTGGAGGACTAAAAGGAAGAGAAATTTGCAATACCAGAGTTATGAATTGAGCCCTGCTAAATTCTCCTCTTCAATATTACTATGTACCAGTGTGGTATATTTCAAAGCATTTTATATAATCTGCACATCAAATAATTCACACCGAAATTTAGTTGTTACATCAAAAGTGTGTTACCCAAAGTGATTCCTCGCATAAGAGAAATGAATGGGTTCTCCCAAGCTTGCAGCTTAAAATAATAATCTTTTAAAACTCTTTGCATATTTGATGTGATCAGTATGTAAACAAAATAGTCTCCTATTCAAAAATGCTTCCACATATTTCCTCAAATAAATATATTTATTTGGATTTGCTATATTTTCCATCATTTCTTGTCTGAATTACAGCAAGTCTCATAATTAGCTGACCTGACTTGACCCTTATACATCTTTCATAATTTTTCTACATGGCAGCCAGACATCCTGTTAAAAATCTAAGTGTAATCTCTTTGCTCCTTTGCTAAAAACTTTGAATTAGCTCCTCATTTCACTCTGAGTATAATCCAAACTCTTTGTAACGACTTAAACCTCCACATGATAACAACCCCCCACACTTAGTTCTCGCATCTCGACCTACTGTCACTTTGTTTACCCTTCCGCTTCCTAACCACACTGGCTTCATAGCTTTTCCTGAATGTGCCATCCAAGTTCCACTCTTGGGATTTTGCTCTGGCTCCGCCTAGACCAATTTTGTCCAAGTATCTTCACGGTTACCTCTTCAATTTTTTGGTCAAATATCACCAAAAAGAGGCTAACTCTTATTGGCCTAAATAAAATTGCAACCGACCCGCAGGTCCTCCCTAAAATTGCAAACCCTTTGCTTGTTCTATTTTAGCTTTCATTATAGAAGGCTCATTGCTTTTTAATGTAACATATCTTGTGTGTGTTATGTTTCTCATTATCTGTCTCCCCATCACCTCTAGAGTATAAGCTCAATCAAAGAGGTGTCTTTGGTTCACTGATGTGTCTTAGGAAAATGGAGTTGAACCTGGCCCATTGTAGGCCATCAGCACATACATTTTTAAGTTAAATTACATGAAAAAGAGATAAAAATTGCATGCTTTGGCATAAATGTAAATGATGGTATTAAACCACCATTTATATTTAGAATGGGTCAATTGCCCAGGAAAACAAATGAGCAAAAGAAAGACAACCTTTTTTTTATTTCTTTAAAAATGAACAAATTACATAGAATTGAGAATTCACCTTGGGGAAATTTAGATTTCATCTGTTGTTTGAATTTTAATGAAGCAGTGTCTTTCTTTAAATTCACCAACTCAATCAAGCAAGCAAACCTAAGAGTCTAAATCGAGACTTCTTACAAAGTACATATTAAATGATCTTTGAAATTAAGCATTAATGATCATGAACAATGAAGTAAGTTTCAAATGCTATATATCACAAAGACCTTCATAAGAAAAAATGTCATTTGACTCATTTCAATAAGCATTATTATGTTCAACAAATCAAAGAGTGTTATAATTTAATTTTTATAATAAAGGTTTGCAATTTTCATCTGGTTTAATGTTCACAGGCTCTCATAATTTTTGTTCACTTGGTATTTTTTAATTAAATTCTCAGGTTATGAAGTTTTCCCTTTAAAATAAAATTTTCCTTGGATTTTGCAAGTAAAAGTTACATGTGGCAGTATGCTGGTAAAATATATTATACATTTGCCCCATCAACAGATGACAGATTTGTTGCTGAAACAAAATGGGTTGTTCTCTTAGATTCTTAAACCATACTGAGTATTATATATGAGGAACTGCAAGTGAGCATTTGGTAGAGTCTCACCCATCCTCCTTTTCCTCTCCTTTACATTTCATTGTAATGAGAAATTGAAATATAACTGAGCAAGAGCCTACTGCAAAATCATTTTTTCCCTTTTGAGTAATGATCTTCTCATAGTGAAAAGTGAAACGATGAAAAGGTTAGAATATGCTTTAATTCATTCTTGCAAAGGTTATAATTGCATCATTATTTGGGTCAATGTCAAATCAATGCTTCATTTCTTCCTATACTAGCCATATTAGCATCAATAAAATATGATATAATATTTGTTCTAACACTTAAGAACAATAAGTTATTCTAAACCTTTAATATAAATTACTTTCATATTCACCTCATGTTTGAATATTTATTTCTTTTAATGTCAACCTACTGTTTAAACTATTGCCCACATAAAACAAAAAGCAGTCTATCTTGCTGCAGGAAATATATCTCACATGACTTTTTAAACAACATCATCAGGATGTAAAGAGGTTGAAAATCAATTGCATACACTTAGAATGCAATCTGCAGCACTTGATCTGAAGTATCAATCCACAAGCACAGAAAAAGAAAGTTGACTCAGTAATGTCATAGTGGTATTTCATAACATTTTCTACTTCTGTGCCAACAGGAATCTAAGAAATGCTGATAGACTGTTAGTGTTAAATGTTTCAGCCTCTGAATGAATCATTCATTTTTCAAAATATATTCAATTGAATTAAAGCTGCGAAGTATTAGCATCATAGTAAACTGTCACCAGTCTCTTGAAAGGAAGGCTGCATCATTCTGTGAAACCTTCCGGTTGCATTGCTCTTATCTTTTTGTATAGGAGAGTGACAATCCTGCTCTACTGTCAAAACACATTGGTAAAATGAAATTTAATCTTTTGAACATGTAAAAAAAAATTAAATCTAATAATTGCATTAAGAAACTAAAATCCTCTTCATATGTCAATTACCACTTCCCATTCTTAACAGAGTATCTGTAGTGGTGCCAAAATGGTGATTTTTCTATTTAATTGTTTTTTTTAATTTTCTCAAATAACTATTAAATTCTATGTAATTAAAACCAAATTATTGCCATCTCACAGTCCTGCTTAATGATACTCTGTGTCTTTTATTAGATTTAAGTAATTTTTAAATTATTAAAATTAATTAATTATTTTTTACTCTGGACAGACCCTTGAAAAACTAGTCAAGTCTCAAGGAACTTCTATAGTAAAAAATGTATCTATAGTACACCATATATACAAATGAACTGTACTTGTAGATATAATCTATTAATAATTTTCAACTGTCTTTTAAGTAGTGAATATTTTCCTCCAGATTTATTTATTTGGCCAATTTATAAATATTCTTTTTATGTGTAGTTTTCTTTTCTCACAAGGACATCAATTCTAAAGCAAGTCATTAATTAGTGTGTGAAGAGAAAAATTCAACTTCCCACTGCTTTTGAGTTAAAAAAAATCAAGTCCTGCTTGGTATTTTGCTTTATCTAAGTAGGCATAAATATCTTATAACTAATTTTATTACACAATATTCTAAGGAGGTATGTTTTGGCATACGGTATGTAAAAGACTAGGTTTTTATTTTTCACTGATGTATTTCAGTGATTTTAAACTGAATAAAGCAAGATAAATAAAGTTCCTGGAAAAATAAATATATAAAAACCACTACCTGAAGTCAGTAGGGTATGAAAATAAAAAGCAGATGCTGGAGGTGAGTTAACACTTATAAACAGGAAAAAACACAAGGTGAAGAGTGATTTACTCATTTTAATTGCTTCTCTTAATAGCTTGAGACTAGTCCAAAGTTACATCTGACAGAGAGGCTAAAATTTCAATAGAAAAACTCACAGTCTCATTCTTTTCAAAAACCAGAAGACAGGATTCCAGGCAATCATAGCCAATAGAATCTAAAGGGGGAGGTTCCAGAAAGGAGAGAGCCAGGGAAAGGATCCCCAGTTTCTATGTATAAATTCTGCCCAAATATATTACATAATATGACCAACCCCTGACCCAGACGAGCCCGGGGCCAACTTCACATAGGCCAGCTAAATCTGAAAAAATAGGATAAAAATTTGAGCTGCCATCTACTACAGGGAAGAGTTTTATTATTTGATTAATTGTCAAGTCAATTGTCTGCTAAAATAAAACAGAAAAAAATATTAGCACTCTTAAAATGAATATAACCACATTCATATTCTCTATATCATACCATTCAAAATGTCCAGAATCTAATTCAAAATTATAATATATATCAAGAAACAGGAAAGCAACTTCCCATTCTCAAGAGAAAAAATAATCAACAAACACAAAAATCTAGGTGACACAGATGTTGGAATTAGAAGATAAGGATGTTGAAGCAATTATTTTAACTACTCACATTGCAAAATTTTGTCTATTTTGTCAAAGTCAAGTTTGGAGGTTGAACAGAAGGTTCAGAGAAAAGAAATCCTACTCAATCATATGTTAATGTTGAGAAGAAGAAAAGATACAGTATAATTTTGTTGGGCAGATTTTCCAGTTGTCTTACAATAAGACTTAAGACTTGCTGATATCCAAATACTCTCTGAATCCCAAGCAGCAACAGGAATGTTTCAAGATTTCCTTTTGCAGCATTATTTTTATATGGATTTAAATTTCCTTAAACTTCAAAATATCTCATCACTTGAAGTAAAAATATTTTCTCCAGAGTCTTGCAGAAGCTTGTTCAACTGTATCATATGATGACAAATATCTGTTAAGTGGACTAGATTCTGCAGGCATTTTTTATTTGCAAAGAACTCAGCAAAATGTGGTTTTTTTTTTGTTTGTTTGTTTTTTCTCTATAGGTATTCGTGCATTTCACCTTTCAGCTAAATACTCTGTGGAAAACACATCTCTCAGTAAGCTACCAGATTTCTACATGTAAATGAAGTTTTCTGTTCTCTTAGTGAAGTTTTCCGGCATTTTTCCTTAAACATTCTCAAATGAAGTAGTTTTTGTTTAATAATAAATGTGAACCTTTTTGTAGCAGTATCCACAATAATTTTCATTTACTCTACTAAAGCCTTTGGTACTAGCACCCCTCTGCAAAGAAATCAATTTTTTGGGAAGAAAAAGGATTTTCTTAATTCTGCAAGAGGTGTAATTCTTCTTAGAGCCAAGTATTGATTGTATACTACCAGTACTGATGACAAGACAGTACCTCCAAGAGAGACTTTTGTTTCCAGTTATGAATAAAAATCTAGATACAACTTTGTCTTTGCTTGTTGTAGCCAGGCCTTTATAACCAGTTCATTATCATTTGAAAATGATTCAAATGGTACAGCTTGACATGTCTTCTAAAGAATTTTGGTTCTGTGGTTTAAATGGTTGTGTTTCTTCAAAGTTCGTGTTGAGACTTAATCCCCAATGCATTAGTATTCAGAGGTGGGACCTTCAGAAAGTGATTAGATCATGAGGGTTTCATTCTCATAAACAGCACTAGTGCCCTTAAAAAAGGACTTGAGGAAGTCTTTAGACCTTTTTGCCCTTTTGCTTTATAATCACGTGAGGACACAGCGTTTTCGGTGTATTATAAAACATCTTTATAGGATATGATACATCATCAATATATCAACATACATTTTTACTATTTGAGAGGGAATTTTTTTGCACTTTCTCATACCGCATCTTTTGCTATCACTTTATTCACTATACATGCTGGAATTACTAGGTTCTCAAAAATTGCGCATTTTGTTTATCTGACTATTCTTTTGTTACCAAATGACTTTCTAAGCATCTGCACTGAATATAACTTTGTAAACAAAGGCTTCATTCTGTCATTTTGAGATTTCCATATCTCTATTATTTCTCAGATGATTATGAAGTATAGTTTAGTAACTTTTAAATTTTCCTGGGGCTATTGACACATTTATTAATACAAGTTGTTTCTTATTCTCTCTTCCCCCAGGTGGCTTTTAATGGACTTCAATAATTTCAATTATCAGCACATAAAAAACCCTTTGATAAGTAGTTTTCATTGTAAAGGTTAACTTTTTGGGAGTCCCTTATTCATGTGGGTAGTTAATGACTTAGACGTGGTCTTCATCACTAAGCACCACAGAATTGTCTATAGGCCTAGGTGCAGAATTCTCCTGCTTCATCTAACACCTGCCACTAAAAATGACCAAATTGTACTGTCGGACACGTTTGTAAGACATAGACATTCACAAAATATAAAAATAAGTGCCAAATAAATAACAAAATAAAGAAAAAATCTTAAACATATTATGAAAACTTTTCAGTGCAACTCACTTTAGATCAATTTAATTCACTGAATTACATTGTTTCCAACAATAGCATATCAGTGGGAGATGGCTAGCATGGGGAGAGAGCAGCAAAGTTACAGTGTATAAAATTCTTTCTTTTAGAAACAAAATTATCTTCCCAGTTTTCTGTTGCATTAGTACAGCTCTTTGCCCTGGTAAGTTAGTGGGCAGCACACAGGACAGGTGGGGAGAAAATTCAGGAGGGAGAAGCTGTCCTCCTTCCCCCAGACAACATAACCTTCAGAAACCAAGACTCCAATCAAAGCAACAAAGTCTTACAATAAATTGTTCTGTGGGGATAACAGATCTTCAAAAAAAAAATGCTAAAGGGATTACATGCTATCTCTCCATCATTATTCATATTTTCCAGTTTAGCAAAGTCATTATGTCCATCTTTACTGTTTTTGATCCTGCTCTCTTCGCATACCTTTAAGTTCTCATTTGTTCCAAGTGGCTATCAAAACATGTCTAAGAAACACAGTTCTTTCCCTAAGAAGAATTTTGAAGTCAGTTGCTGATTTGATAAAACATGCATCTCCCATCTTACACAAGTTTCATTGACTTCTTTGTAATAAGAAGGTGGCCAGTCAGGGAATATAAGACTCTCATAATGCTGGTATGAGGAACAGGTTTGCTATCACAAAAAGTCAGAATGTGAATCTGCTGAATGTAAGGTGTTTGCCAAAAGTTCATGGTTGTTCCTGATTTCATAGAACCAAATCAGGTATTTCATCTCTAAAACATAAAATTGCAGAAGTAGAGTTTGAATGCATGCTTATTTTTATATATCAGTAGAGTTAATATTTGGAATTATGGGAATCAGGATATAAAAAGATACATTAATATGCAGTACCACAGCTAAGATATCTGTCTATTATATATGTAAATCACATGTTTTATGTATTCATATATGTATGATGTATATACATGGGCCTATGCGTGTGTGTGTGTGTGTGTGTGTCTGTGTGTGTATGTGTATGTGTACAGAGTTAGAGAAACAGGACGGGACGTAAAGCAATGTGTTAGTTTTCTATTGCTGCTGTAACAAATTACTGCAAATTTAGGTGCTTACAACAACATAAAGGTATTAGCATCTAGAAGATGTCCATGTTCCTTAGCTTGTGGCCCTTTTCCTCCATCCGCAAAGCCAGCAATAGAGGATAAAGTCCTGACGTAGCATTACTCTGAAACTGCTTCTGTCATCCCATCTCTTTTTCTGACTCTCCTCTTCTGCCCTCCTCTTCTATTTTTAAGCACTTTTGTATAATAATTACAGGTGACCTTTAAACAACGCAGGTTTGAAGTGTATGGATTCACTTATAGGTAGATTTTCTTCTGCCTCTGCCACCCCTGAGACAGCAAGACCAAGTCGTCCTGTTTCTCTTCATCAGCCTACTCAAGGTGAAGACAATGGGAAAAAGATCTTATGATGATCTACTTAATGGATAGAAATATGTTTTCTTCCCTTATGATTTTCTTAATAACTTTTATCCTATAGTTTACTTTAATGCGAGAATACAGTATATATTAATAATACATATAACATAGAAAGTTGTGTAAACCAACTATTTATGTCATCAGTAAGGCTTCTGTTCAGCAGTAGGCTATTCGTAGTTAAATCTCCGGGGAGTCAAATGTTATACATGGATTTTTGACTGTGTGGGCTATAGATACCCCTAATCCCCATATTGTCCCAGGGCCAACTGTATGTATAGTGGGACCATGAAGGTAACATAACATCTCCCTCCCTTCAGATAAGTTGGTAAACAAACTTAATTCTATCTGAAACTTTCAACTCTCTTTGCCATGTAACCTAACATATTCACACATTCTGGGGATTTAGGGTGTAGACATATTTGGGAGGCCAGTATTCAACCTATCACAGCACATATTCTACATTTGGAGAAAAGGATCTTCTGTAAATTCTCTCTTGTTGAAATTTTAAGAACATAAGGAGATTACTGTTGAATATACTTCTACACAATGTTGAAGTGTTTCCTTATCCAAGAAAATATTGCCCTAAACCTACAAAATACTAAGAACAAAAACAAAGATTATTCAAAGATCATGTGGATTATGAGAAAAAAATCTCTAAAGCTTATACCAAGCTTACTAGATTACTATATATTTATGAAGACCATTTGCAAACTTTGAAAAAATAAATCTATTTTATGCTTCAGATAAATCTTCAAAAGTCATATACACATACAATATACAAATACATACACATTTAATATTACGTGCATGTGCAAAAACATGTTTTATATATGTGTGCACTTAAACATATATACATGTACATGTATGCATATACTATGTGTGTGTATATACACACACACATAAGTAAAAAGAGACAGAGTTAATCCTCCTTTTCCCCATATTTCTGTATTTGAGAATTCTGCATTTGAGATTTTGTATTTAAAATGAGACTAAATTTTAGCTTCATTGCTAAAACTTGCTTAGAAACCCCAAATCAAAACTTGCAGCATTTTCATGGTCACTGGTAGACATGCATACAGCAGTGAAAACTTTGAGTTTTCTGATGTGCATCTTCCCAGCTGAGGTTGAAAAAGGTGACACTTTGCCTTCTTGCTTTAACTTTTTTACTGCAGAGATATGTCCTTTTTAAAGACCCGTTCAATATCATGTTTTTCAGATTTTTATGCCTTTTGTTGTTGATTTTGCTGCTTAAAATGGTCCCTAAGTATAGTGCTGAAGTGCTGTCTAGTGTCCCTACGCTCAAGTGTCATATTTTTTCTCCTAATTTGGTCCTGAGGTCTTTCTCTGGAGAGTGACTATCAACTCTAGCCCTGCTCTGATGGGGCTCCAGAGGGTGTGGTTGTGGATGTTTACAGTGTACTTCCTTTATTCTGGCAAATGACCTGATGCCCAAGTGCCCAACTCCCTCTCACAGAAAACTTGTAGATACTGGCAGAAACTTTTGTGACTCTTGTTGCCCTGGGTCCGATTTATTCCTGCCAAGGTAGCCACTCTCTAGTAGAGACGTGACCAGGAAAGCAGTTAGGTTTGGGTGTGTCTGTTAGGTAAGACATAGAGAAGACAACTCAATTAAACACATGAAATAACGGAAGCAGTTTATTACCTATAGATCCTAGAGAGAAGAAGCCACTCTCCTTGCAGGTTCAACAGGGATAGGGAAGACATTGGAGAAATATAAACTCAACCAGCATGTGGGGGGCAAGAAAGGAAGTGGGGAACCTGGATACAAAATCCTTTATTGGGGTCCAGGGTGTTACCCAAGCAGGTTTTCCTCAAGGAGTTTTAATTGGTAGGTTTAGAATAAGCAGACACAATTTCCATGGAATCACACAATGACTGAGCAGTGGTCACTTTGGCATATCTGTGTAGTCTATGTGGGATGTAGGGGTAACTCGGGTGAGTAAGTGAATTGTATCTAGCTGTCCAATAGAAAAGTGGTCACTAGGAAGCAGTTAACGCAGAGATTGGGATTGACCACATCAAGGAACTAGGAGGGAATGAAGAACTGGAAACTGGGTCAAGGGCGACTAAGCCCTGCTTTTGGTATGAGAAAGTTAAACTTAGATTCAGAATGGATGCTGAGGCAACGTAGAATTATAAGAATTCACTACACGAAGAAAGCTGTGATGTGTCTTACAGAAAAATTACATGTGTTAAATAAGCTTTGTTCAGGTGTAAGTTATAGTACTATTGGTAATGAGTTCAATGTTTAAGCATAAACAATATATATTGAATAAGGTGTTGTTAAGCAGAAACACACATAAAACAAGGTTATGAATAATTAGTTGACAAAAATATGATCAGAGGTTTTCAAGAACCTGGCCCTCTATTTCCCCTATGAGTAATAGTTCAGTAATGGCTAATTCAGTGTTTGCAGCAACTTAGTAGCACATAACTACTACTCTGGTGAGATTCAACTCTCTTTTTCTCTGAATCTCTCTCTCTCTGAATTGCATGATGAATGGCTAAGAATTTAATTATATTTTTAAATTCTTATTTTTAATTATGGGTACATAATAGTTGTATATACAGGGTATCCCAAAAGTCTCCATACAAAGGAAAATTTTTATAAAAATTTGTAATGAATATTTTGTAAATAAAGGTACATTTATCTATAATTTCCCATTTTCCTTATGTATGGTGACTTTTGGGACACCCTGTATTTATAGGGTACATGTGATATTTTGATACAGTCATGTATATAAATCAAATCAGGGTAATTGGAATATCCGTGACCACAGGCATTTATCATTTCTTTGGGTTAGGAGCATTCCAATTATACTCTTTTAGTTATTTTAAAGTATGCACTAACTTAGCATTGATTATAGTCAATTCGTTTTGCTATCAAATCCTGTTCATTCTATCTAACTACCTAACTATATTTTTGCACCCATTAACCGTCACCACTTTATCTCTCCCTCTCCATTACCCTCCCATACTCTGGTAAACATCATTCTATTCTCTGTCTGCATGATCTCAATTGTTTCAATATTTAGCTTCCACAAATGAGTGAGAACATGTAGGACTAAAAATTGGATTTTGGAAAAAGAGAATGAGAGTGTGGAATATGCAGTTTTTCACATAGGTATGGCACTATGTGAATTCTCAGAGGTGAGGAAAAAATGAACTATATTTGAATGAGATTAACTGGTTTTAGAGGATTCAATGCTAAGTAATGATTTTATTGAGAGAGAAATTGGTAGTACAATTTTCCTGAATAATTAGTGGTTAATTGAAATTATGCTTACGAATAAATATTATTCCTGAAAAAAATGCATTAGGTTTAGAGAGCTTGGGTAAGGAATAAAGTGAGTGTTTTAACTTTAAAGTGATTCACTTCTTGAGTGGAATAATGACAGGGTCTATAGAGCCAGATTGCACTTGTTGTCGGATCAGTTTAGTTAATCCAATTTTATTGAACTCCACATTCTCTGTTGGCCACGAAAAAGCTCATAAATTGGTGATGACATACTTGAAAACCACATGTCAATGTAATGCAGAGAATGATAAAGATGTGCAAAAGGAACCAGCAACTCACAAATGTGATAACATAGAAATTAATTTAGAATTTCAGATATGGCTTACTGGAAGAAATGACTCCCAGTATGTCTTGAAAGACATATAAATTTATACAAAGACAGTTGGAAAATACATTCTACAGAATGGGGAAACAAGAGCAAGGGAATATGTTCTGAAGAAAAATTATGAGTAGAATTTGTAGAGAAAACAATGGTTAATAAAATGGGAATATAGTCAGAAACAATGGAAAAGGTAGAGGATTGTTTTTTCCATGAGAAAAGAAGCCTTTTGCTCCCTAAACCCTAGGTGAGTCATTCAAATAATAGAGTCACTACAAGGTGTTTTTTAAAAAAATGTGTATATGATTTTGATATTTAACTTGTTAAGCCAGCTATCCAAGTGAAGTTGTGATATAAAGGAGCTAAAAATTTCACTTTAGAAATGTGAAACTACAAATGATTATGGAAACAATGAGATCTAATTAAGTTTTGAAGAAAAGAAAAAATAAGAAGATCAAATCAGATCAGGAGACTGCAGGAAATAGTCATTATGCACTGTCTCGTACGTGCAGGTATAGTTTGGAACTTGTTGAAGTTATCAAAAGATGATGAAAATTAAAATGTGAAACAATTTGCTTTATTCAAATGAACATACATCTAAGTAATTGCCAGTTTTCATAAATGTTCATAGGAAGCTTTAAATTAAATGAAAGAACTCATTTCATCTTCTAGAAGCCTGAACTACATTAAGTTTTTCATTCATTTTGTCATATTTCCCATAAAAATATTCTAAATAAATGTAATGAAATACATGATTTAAATATATTTGAAAAGCAAGAAGCAGACATATAATCTTTTAATTTTATATACATCTATTCTGTCTTCCTAAATTTTAGAGACGTGGTTAGAACTCACAGAGGTCATAGCAATAAAGAAATGAGAAAGGAGAAATGAGAATAATCAAATCCCAATTTTTGCATAGAACAATTCCTAAAAGTAATTAGCTCTGGCAAATTGCTCTCCGATTGCTCTACAGTCATTAGACATAACCTGGATTCTCCCAAATCTTTAATCTGTATGCAGTGTTTTAAATAAGATACTGAATATGCAACTTGTCATATTAATCAATGGGCTGGTCATGTTCATTGTATTAAGTTATTTTTTGATAATTGAGAAAAGGAGTCTATTTCATAATCAACATCTATCTAAATAGTAAATCAACATTTATCTTGAATATGGTAAAATTATTTTAAAAATCATTTAATGATCATGTATTTATTTTATGACAGTGTATTGATGTTACCAGCATTACCTTATATCATTATGCCTTTCATTTTAATTTTATATATTTCTTTAACTTTCAGTTTAATCACCTCATTGGTTAAGTTTCAGTTTTGGGGTAAGATTAGACACTCATAGGCCTTTGGTTTATTTGATTTATTTTTAGGGAAAGGGAAAAAAATAATGCCAATACAGATCATATTAAATTACTAAAAAAAAGTCAATTTTGAAAGTATTCCACTATTTTAGTAGCTGTGAACATTCCTTCTACCATAGAAATAGCTACAGAATCAGTATAAAGCATGTCAACGTCTTACATGTACCGTTCTAAATTATACAGTACTCAACAATTAATATTACTGCAGTTATAATAATTGTTATATTTTTAACATAAATATAAAATTTTAAAATAAAAAAATAAAATCCTAACATATACTAAATTCACTGATTATATCAGAATAACTATATGTGTGTATATATATATGATAAAACAAAACAAGAAAATATATACCTTTTAAAATAAAAAAGCACATATAAAAGTACTTTTCTAAATTTGATTATCCTTTTGACGTTACAGTATATCATTGACTGAGATGAAGATTTTTAGTTGCTTTGTATTTAAGTAGCTATAATGTTTTAAAATAAGTGTTACTTTCTTTGAGTGTAATTTTATGCACCCTCACAATGACTTGATTATAAAGACTTTCTTTGTTGTTGAAAAGCAAATAAATTAGTTTATATTCATTTGATTACTTAGGCATTCGTATGACTTTATTTGCCTAACATAGAATTGCAAGAGATAGTTTAGATGATGGTGGAGTTATTAGTAATGGATGCATTTATTACTATCACATGTTCCAGCTGTTCAATTTTTTGCTTTATAATGATATTAGGAGAGAAAATAGCCGAGTAGGGGGATGATAGTGACATAATGAACAGAATAATATGCATCATGTTTTAACATACAATCATTAGGAATGTGAATTCAAAGCAAAAGTACTCTAATCCTAGCCTGAGTAATTCTAGCAAAATTTGTATCCCTAGCAATCTGAAAATTTACAATGTCTAAGTTAACACATTATGGTTATTAAGGTTGACAATATTTTGGCTATGAGGGACATGACTCATAAAATTTTGATTTCATAGCCCAGTACTTACGTCAATCTATATGTACCATTAATTTGTTGATTTCACAAGACTGGCCAACTAGGTTACTGCCTAAAGGTGGCTAGTTTCTCACACACACACACACACACACACACACACACACACACACACATACACACACACACACGTTTACTCATTTTCAGTTACTTTCTTACCTTGTCAAAAATGTTTTATTTGTACCAAAGCATGTTATGAATTTAATATAACAGTCTCTCAGTTTCTTTCAATTTGCCACTTTTGCTTTGTATATTTAAATAAAGGGGAATAAGAACATTACCATCTCAATACCCATTGTCCTGTGGTTATTTTTAAGTAACCATATGCATTTTTTTGATTGGTTGTTTTTTTTTTAACAAAAAACTCTGATATTAATATCAGAGAAAATTGAAAGTTCATAGTTTAAAAATTAATATAAATTTATTAAATATAACATAGAGGTATGCATATTTCATAGAATAATATTGTGACTACAAGTTTTTACGTTACCTTCTAACTAAATGTTTTAACACTAACTATGTTAACTTTTCTAAGTCTCCTGTAGTTCCTATAACATATGATAAATAAAACATGAATTTTTTCAATGGGTTAAAATTTTCCAATGTTCAAGCACTTTTATTTCATTCAAGTTTGCTATAATGAGATGCAGTAGAGGCAGCAATTGGAATAACTAAGCCTAACAATAGAATTTGGACTGGATTTAACACTGGTATAACGAAGATTTAATTCAAAGGGGAAATAAAATGCTTGGGATTTCTGAGAGGTCTATCACATTGTAAGTGATTAAGTAGATTCAATGTGGGTAATCTCATATCAAGGAGTACATAGATATAGATATTAGCATAGTTCTACAACAGACTTCAAATAAATATATAATTTCATATTAAAGCATCACTAAATTTTACCAATGATGTATGTCAAAAACATATTTTGTTTTCAATTATACAAAAAGAATATTGTTAAGGTGAATGAATGGACAAATGATTTCTTTACCTGGTGGCTGAGTATTTAAAAAACGGGCTTATTAGAATATGAAACGATGCCATCAAAATGTTAATTAATAAAACAAAGAATTATGCAAGATTTGTCACTTTAAGAGTCTGAGAAAATATTTTGAAAATTCATTAAAATGCCTGGGATAGGCCGGGCGCGGTGGCTCACGCCTGTAATCCTAGCACTCTGGGAGGCCGAGGCGGGCGGATTGTTTGAGCTCAGGAGTTCGAAACCAGCCTGAGCAAGAGCAAGACCCCGTCTCTACTAAAAATAGAAAGAAATAAATCGGACAACTAAAAATATATAGAAAAAACTAGCCGGGCATGGTGGCGCATGCCTGTAGTCCCAGCTACTCGGGAGGCTGAGGCAGAAGGATTGCTTGAGCCCAGGAGTGTGAGGTTGCTGTGAGCTAGGCTGATGCCACGGCACTCACTCTAGCCAGGGCAAAAGAGTGAGACTCTGTTTCAAAAAAAAAAAAAAAAAATGCCTGGCATAATAAACTTAATTATTTTATTATTATCTGTAATTCAAATGTCAGACCTGTCTAAACTTTTATTTACCAATCAATGAGAGATTTCAATAACATCCTAGACACACACACACTTTGAAAAAGGAACTCCAGGGCGCACTTATAGCTCTGGCTTGGGCAAGGCAAAGGCATTATATATAACCAAAATGTTTGTATCCCCATAATATTCTCAAATTAAAAACAACAGTCCATAAAGGAAAAAAAAAAGAGAAAAAGAAACTTCAGTAGTAGTGTGATCTTAGGAAGCCAAAGTTATGTGGTCTGGTTTAGTGAGTCTTCTCTCTTTTTAAAGTTTTTTTCTTATCAATCTAGCAAAAGATTTCTCAAAGTTGTTAATATTTTTGAAGAACTAACACTGGGTTTCTTTGATAGTCTCTATTTAGTATAGTCACTACTGTGCTCTGTTGATTACAATTTGCATGGAATATTTTTTTCATCCTTTCCCTTTCAACCTATCTCTTCACATATAAAGTGACTCTTTTGTAGTGTCAAATTTGTATTTCTTTCTCATTTCCTTTTGTGTGTATTCTATAAATATTTTATTTGTAGTTGTTAATCATGGGGATTACACAAAACATTCTAAAGCTGTAACAGTCCGTTTTAAACTAATAGCAACTTAATTTCTATTGCATGCAAAAACTTTTTTTTAGCTCTGTTCTCCCCCACTTTAGGTTATTGATGTCATAAATTACACCTTTGTATATTACATACCCATTAACATGGATTTTTGTTTATTTTTATGCTTTCATCTTTTAAAATTTATAAAATCATTAAAGTTTTGGTCATAAGACAAAATTATAGCAATACAAGATTTATAGTTATCTATATATTTACCTTTACTGGAGAACTTTATATTTTTTTATATTTCTGTGTTACTTGTTATCTTGCATCCTTCCACTCCAACTCGAAGGAAGCTTTTAGCATTATTTGGGAGGGCAAGTATTGTGGTAATGAACTCCTTCAGGTTTAGTTTATATAGAAATGTCTTAATTTCTCTCTCATATTTGTATGATAAATTTGCTGGATATAGTATTCTCGGTTGTCAGGTTTTTTTGTTTTTTTACTCTTCTATCATTTTCAAGGTATCATCTCTCTGCCTTCTATGTATGTGTATGTTTAATCACTTTTAAAATGTATTTTTATCTGGGAAATTTGCTCCATTTGCATTTAACATAAGTACTAATATGCAGCCTAAAATCATCTTAAGTTCTTTAAGATTTTTTATCTGCTAGATGATTCTTTTCATGGCTTTTCTTTCTTTTAGAATAGCTAAGCATTTTAATTATTCCATTTTCTCCTTCATTAGCTTGAGAATTTTAAAATTTTTGCTATCCATTTTAAAGTTAGTTTAGAGATTATAACATGTATGAGGGTTGTCCAAAAAGTATCCAGTCATTGTTAATAGTATTTTTCATGTTACACAGCTGGATGCTTTCTGGACACCCTGACTTTACATGTTCATGACTTTGCTACTTTTATGTTCTTGGCAACAATGAAAGAAATTTAGAATAATTCACTCCCTCCTGATTTATATGCTAGTATTATTATACACATTAACAATATGTAAGTATATAATATTCATTATTATTACTGATCAACACAATCAGTATTAATTTTTTCTCTTCATTTTACCTTATTTATTCTTCATGTCTTCTTCTTAATTTTTGTTTTATTTTTATAGATAGGATCTCACTCTGTTTCCCAAGCTAGATACAGTTGTCTGATCATATTAATAGTTCAGTGCAATCTAGAACTCTGGGGCTCAAATGAGCCTCCTACCTCAGTCTCCCAAGTAGCTAGGACTACAGGCACTTGTCACCACACCTGGCTAAATTTTTAAAATTTATTGTAGAGACAGGGTCTTGCTGTGTTGCTTAGGCTAGTCTCAAAATTTTGGCCTCAAGCAATGTTCCCGCATTGGCCTCCTAAAGTGCTGGGATTACAGGTATGAGCCACAATGCCTGGCCCGCTTATTTCTTGTTGAGCAAGATTTTACTCTTTTAAAAATTTTTAGTGGGGTAAAATATACATATATAATTTACTATCATTACCATTTTAAGTGTAAAGTTTAACAGTGGTAAATAGATTTGTATCCTTTATTTTCTCTTTTCCCCCTTCCCCTTCTCAGCCTCTTGTCACAACCAATCTATGATCTATCTTCATGAGATATAATTTTTTAACTTCCACATATGAGTAAGAACATGAGATACTTGGTTTTCTTTGCATGGCTTATTTCGATTAACATAATGGCCTTTCCAGTTCCAGATTGCAGATTACAATCTTGCTGCAAATGATAAGATTTTATTTTTGTGTAACTGCATAATGTTAAATTGTGTATATATACCAAACTTATTTTATTTATTGCTTTATTGATGGGCACTTAAGTTGGTTCCATATTTTGGTTATTGTGAATATGCTACAATAAACATAGAATATGCTACAACAAACAATAAACATGCAGATATCTCTTTAGCAGATTGATATTCTTTCTTTTGGATATATACCCAGTAGTGAAGTTGCTGTATCATAAGAAAGTTCTATTATTAGTTTTTTTTAAGGAGACTCCATATCCTTCTCCATGCTGGCTGTACTAAATTACATTTCAACCAACAATGTACAAGGCTTCCACTTGCTATACATGATTGCCAGTATCTGTTAGTGCTTGTCTTTTTGAACACAAGCCATTTTAACTAGAGTGTGATGATATCTCACTGTTGTTTTGATTTGAGTTTCTCTGATGAGCATTTTTTAATATACATGTGTTCATTTCTATGTCTTCTTTTGAGAAATATATGTTCAAATTTTTTGCCCATTTTGTAATCAGATTTTTTTTACAATTGAGTTATTTGATCTTATATATTCTAGTTATTAATCCCTTGTCAGATGTATACTTTGCAATTGTTTTATTCCATTCTGTGTGCTGCGTCTTCACTCTTTTGATTGTTTCCTTTGCTGTGCAGAAGGTTTTTAGCACAGCCTCTCAAGTTGCTGGGACTATAGGCGTGTACCATGGCTGGCTAATTTTTGTATTTTTAGTAGAGACAGGGTGTCACTTTTGCTCAGGCTGGCCTTGAACTCCTGGCCTCAAGCAATCCTGCATTTGCCTCCCAAAGTCTCCCAAAGTGCTAGGATTACAGATGTGAGCCACTATGTCTGGCCTATTTTTAAATTTTTTGCAGAGATTGGGTCTCACTGTGTTACCCAGGCTGATCTCAAACTCCTGTCCTGTATCATTTCCATTGAGAGCTCTGTTGCCAGATGAATTGGAGCTCCAATATATGTTATTTTCTCCCTATCTCTTGCTGCTTTAGTATCCTCTCTTTGTCCTTGACTTTTGAGAGTTTGATTATCATCTGCCTTGGTACAGTTTTATTTGGGTGGAATCTGTAAGGTGCTCTAAGACATTCCTGTACCTGGATATTTATATTTTTCTCAGGTTTTGAAAAGTTTTCTGTTATTATTTCTTTGAATAAGCTTTCTGCTCCTTGCTCTTGCCCAGCCCTATCTTGAATACCAATAATTCTTAGATTTGGTCTTTTGAGGTGATTTTCTATATCTTGTAGGCTGTCTCCATTCCTTTTTATTCTTTTTTTTTTCTTTTTTCTTCTCTGTGCATTTTTGAATAGCTGGTGTTCAAGTTCACTAATTCTTTCCTCTACTTTGTTCATTTTTCTGTTATGAGCCTCTAAAATGCTCCTCAGTTCAGCAAATGCATTTCTCAGTTCCAAGACTTTTGTTTAATTTTTTAAAATTAATTCAATCTGTTTGTTAAATTTCTCTGATAAATTTCTGAATTGGTTTTCTGTGTTATTTTGCAGATCAATGAGTTTTCTTAAAACTGCTACTTTGAATTCTTGGTGAGAGAGCTAACAAATTGCCATCTCATTAGAGTCAATAAGTGGATTTTTGTTTTGTCCTTTTGGGGAGGTCATGATTCCCTATTTGCTGTTGTATCTTGTAAGTATACATATATGTCTTTGCCTTGAAGGATTAGTTATTTATTACGGTTTTATCTGTCTGGCTTGTTTTCTTTTTTATTGAATATATTTGCTTGGTGAAACTTCACTGCTATGCCATTGCTTCCTTTTTGGCTCTAGGTGGTGCCTTAAGCCCACATTCACCTCAGCTTTAATAAATAGAGAACTGCCTATCCCAAATAGGCGAGGTCCAAAGGGATCATCCTGGCAGTGTAGGAAGACTGGCTAGGGGTTCTTGTCTAGGGGACCTGGAGAACATGTCTCCTCCAGTTCAGTGCTGTTAAACAGCCACTCTGATTTGGTGTCTCCTTTGGCTGAGTTTCAGAGCAGAGTTTCCTGCACTGGGGATGGTAGTCCTGCCTCCCTTATTGATCTCTGCCTGTCCCCCAGGATATTTCTCCCTTCAGGAGGTCAAGATACTTTGCTTCTCATGGGTTCAGGGAAGGACAAGCCTGCCACCAGGGAACTCAAAAAGGAGGGAAGCTGGTTATACATCTCAATTTCATTCTTTTCATGTTAGAAACCCTGAGTTGGGGGCAGGTTTTCTGCGTGACAGGTGGCGGGGGAGATGTTGTTTGTGGATGTGGAAATCTGATTTTCCTAATGTTTCCTCAGAGCTTTTCCCTTTTTCTGTGGCCCTGAGAACTGTATCATTCTGATGCTTGAGCTCTGGATTAGTGCCGGCGTAGATCTCATTGCTGTACATTTGTTATCCATTTTCTGAGGGAGGAGAGAAACCAGCTTGCCTCGCCTCCACCGAATTGGAACTAAAAGTCCCAGCACCAACTATCTGGGTTGCAAAATGTATTTATGACCCTGTGGAAATAGACCTGCACACAGTATTTAGACACAACTGATCATCTTTGTGATACCAAGAGAATCATGAGTAAACTTTCTATTATCCTAATGTAAATATGTTTTATAAAATTATCTCCAGTTGCAGGTCTGCATGGTATCGAAGTGCTTTCTGTTGGCGTATAAAAATATACTTTTTTGAAGCTCAATATTTCTTTAAGAATATCATGATTAGTTTTATTAATGGCAATCAAATCTCTATCATTAACTAAAACATATCTTAGAATATAATATATTGAAAGATAGTTTTATTTGTAATCCCTGTTTTAAAAAAAAGTAGCAAAAACTAATTTTGAATAGGAAGTTTAATTATAAACTGGACTTACCTATTTTAAAGTGTTTTTCTCTAAAAATGCAAAGTTTTATTAATGTTGTCACATATATATTTTGAAAAGGGGGAAACATGACAAAAAGTGTTCACTAGACATTATTATCCTCTTACAATTCCATATGCGTTGTTCAGAGAGGGGTTTGGGGGAGAAACAAAAAGACCCTTTAAAAATACCAGAATTTTTTAAAATGTAGTTAAAATGTCTAATTTTTAGCAAGTTACTTTATTTAACATAACCAAACAGGTTTAAATCTGTAAATATGAACACAACCTTAATTTGAAAAGCTATAGCAAATAAAACAAAACAAAACCGATATCCCAAAATACATAGTAATTTAAGAAACGTCAATGTCCATTCTAGACTGTGACTATAATTAGTACTTAAAATGGCTATATTACAACTTCAGAATAATTATTTCAGTTTCTTATATTGTGAGAGAGTTTGGAACATGATAATGGCTTACTGGGGCAAAATCTGGAACGGGGCTTAATATTCAAATCATTCAGTAGCACTGCAGAAGCAATTCACTAGTAGGGAAGGGAGTAGATCCAACAAATAATTCAATGTTTCTTTTACTCTATAGAATTTATAATTTCAAGATAACATTAATATCTAGTAAGTGTCAATGAAAAAAGCAAGTTACGCAATTAAAATATGTGATATGTCAAAAGTAAAATAAAAATCAATAAAATCAGCAAAGCCAAAATAAGTGTTTTGCATCTCATTTCCTACTCTTACATAACAAATGATTTGATTTGTGGGCCACAGAACTCCATGGTATAGAGTTAAACTTTTCAATCAATTCTAGAGTTTATGGGACAATGTAAACAGAAGTGCCAATTTTAGAGCATTGATTTTCTAAGTCGGTAAGAAGATCCATAGTTGGTGTCTTGGAGCTGTACTCACCATCAAATTGGTATTAACTGATCAACAGTCAGTGCACATATAAGAATAACATCTATTGGATGTTGGGCAGGGGGGAGGGGAGAGAGGAGGGAGGAGGAGGGAGGAGGGGACAGGTATATGCATACACAAAGAGTGCAATGCACACCACC
>CAUYRB010025302.1:0-53370 GCA_963574695.1 Propithecus perrieri | reverse complement strand
TCCAAAGTGGGGCACCACAAGAGCAGAAGAACGGGATCCATTTGTACTCACCATCAAATTGGTATTAACTAATCAACACATAAATGCACATATAAGAATAACATCTATTGGATGTTGGGCAGGGGGGAGGGGGATGGGGGGAGGGGGGAGGAGGGAGGAGGGGACCGGTATTTGTATACACAAGGAGTGCAATGCGCACCACCGGAAGGATGGACATATTTGAAACTCGGACTTGGGGAGGGGGGAACCAAGGGCAACATACGTAACCTAAACATCTGTACCCCCATAATATGTTGAAATAAAAGGAAAAAAAAAAAAGACTCCTGCTTTCTTACGTGTGTTTTAGTACAAACTGTACACACTGCTTTCTTTCCCAAAGTTGTGCTTTCCAATAAATTGGGCAAAGTCTAGCTGCTTTCTCTGAGAGAATACATGCATTTGTATCTGTATCTGCATTAGGAATAAAGGTTTCATACTTATAATGAAAAGACTCCTGCTTTCTTACGTGTGTTTTAGTACAAACTGTCCCCACTGCTTTCTTTCCCAAAGTTGTGCAATCCTGTAATTTGGGCAAAGTCTAGCTGCTTTCTCTGAGAGAATACATGCATTTGTATCTGTACCCTCTTTGGGCGAAAAGGTTTCGTACTTATAATGAAAAGACTCCTGCTTTCTTACGTGTGTTTTAGTACAAACTGTACACACTGCTTTCTTTCCCAAAGTTGTGCTTTCCTGTAAATTGGGCAAAGTCTAGCTGCTTTCTCTGAGAGAATACATGCATTTGTATCTGTATCTGCATAAGGAATAAAGGTTTCATACTTATAATGAAAAAAAAAATCAGCAAGGCATGGTGGCTCATGCTTGTAATCCCAGCACTTTGGGAGGCAGAGGTGGGAGGATTGCTTGAGGGCAGGAGTTCGAAACCAGCCTGGGCAACATAGTGAGACCTCATCCCTACAAAAAATAAAAAAATTACACGTGTAGTGGTACACGCGTGTAATCCCAGCTACTCCAGAGGCTGAGGCAGAATTGCTTGAGTCCAGGAGTTGAGGTTACAGTTACAGAGATAAGTATTTTAGAAAAAACTTTACCAGAACCTTTTCTCTTTCTTAAAATTTAAAATAGAAATAGTTAAAATAAAAAGTCCTTTCTAATATCTGCAGATTCTTGGAATTTCAGCAATTTGTAGTTATAAAGCAAATATTGCTGAAAATCAACTGATACTATCAAACACAAAAGCCTTAAGCACTTAGCAATATGCCTGTAAATGCAAATATAAAACAATAATTATTAATGTTTATTGCTATTTTAGAAATGTTTTTTCTTTCATACATGAATTTAATAGTATGTACTTCTGAAATTATAAACAGTTTAAATTTACAGTTACCATGAACCTTTTACCCTTAGAAAGCACGTATTTTGAAGAGAGCTTCCTTTTGAGGCTAGATCTAGACAGAAAGGAATAAAAAGAAAATTTTAAATTTGTGTTTGATAATAAGGCAGTGTGGCTTATCATAAGTGTTTCTGAGGATGGAAACACAATTTTTCTTTTAGTTATGAGGATGCAAAAACTAGCTGTATATCCATTAGGGAATAAACTAAATGTCTTAAACTTCCTTAAAGGCATATTAACCTTCCCTTTTTACTATTTCTAGATGTTTTGCCAAAAAGCATATGACATTTTATTTTGAATTTAATTAAGATAATTACAGTCAGCTTCTTGGGATGATCTACCCAAATATATAAAACAAAGGATGAATAATAAAACTAGTAGATAATGGCCTCTTGTCCCCAATCCCTTAAATTTGATGGCAGAATATCATTAGCCAGATGGGCACAGTTTAACTCCTTGGTATGGGGGCGGGTCCAACCCTACCTCTCATCATGCTTAATACTACTGAAAATAACTGTTAAGAATGGTCAGCATAACTTGGACATGACAGACCCTTTTATCTATATATTTATGTGTCATCTACCTTAAAATGCATTTAATTTTTACCTCATCATTTAGAAAAGGACGTGTAAAAAAATTCATTATAACTTAAACAGACAAGGGCCAGACTCAGTGGTGTACTCCTGCAATCCCAGCACTTTAGGAGGCCGAGGTGGGAGGATCGCTTGATGCCAGAAGTTCAAGACCAGCTTAGGTGACACAGGAAGACCCTGTCACTACAAAAAATTAAAAAAAAAAAAAATTACCTGGGTGCAGTGGCGCATGCCTGTAGTCCCAGCTACTCAGGAGGCTGAGGCAGGAGGATCGCTTGAACCCAGGAGTTCAAGATTACTGTGACCTATAATTGTGCCACTGCACTCCAGCCTGGGCAAGAGTGAGACTGTTTCTAAATAACATTTTTTTAAATAAAAAAATTAAAAAAAAAAATTAAACAAGTTCATTGTTTAATATTCCATGCCTTAATCAGAAATTCCTTAGAAAACTGCTAGTTGAAACAAACTCCTAATGTTAAATAAAATATTAAAGAAATTCAAACAAATTTATATAATTGAAATTTAACATATCAATACTTTAAACAGCTAATAAAGTCAAAATCTGTGAGGTAAAAAAATAACTTGTATCATCTAATTCATCAATTATGAAATTTCTCCTCCTTAATATATCACTAGTAGCATATAAACAATATTTTACCCTTCATTTGTCATCTTTCAATATTTGGAATCTCTTATATTTATTCTCTGTACATATATAATTGCATTCATAATATCTTACAGTTTTATTCAAGGGTGATAATTATTATCTCCTTACAGATCACCATGTACTAGCATCTAATAAAGGTAACATTTCTCATGGTGAAAAAAATATTTTTTACACATTTTAATGGTAGTGTTGTCTTAGGCAGCAGAGATAGGGTACAAAGGCAGGCAGCTTTGGGAAGGACAGTAGGGGGCAATGGCAAAGCGGAAAAACTGCTAGGATAGAGGAAAGGAAAACTTCCTACGTAGGGAACACTCCCAGGAGTAGCAGGAGCTGGGTATCCCCAGGGTGGTGGCAGGCCCTCAGAGGGAAATGATTCACAGTATGCGTACACAGGGAGGCTGGCCTCTAGGCCTGCGAAACTGGGCCAGAGCAAGGACCTCACAGGCAAATTCTGTCACACAAGCAGAGCCGCATGCCTCCAAGGCATCATGTAAGCTGGGATATTAAGCTGTCAGAGATTGGTGTGGACTGCAGACAAAGAGTCCTTAGTGACCAGGCCAGAAGGCATATAAGAGCCTGGGGAACATTGTGTGATTTGGGAGGTGGGGAATCCCTAATAGCAATGACTTAAACTGACTTTCACTATACTCAAAAGTGATAGCTGTGGTCAGATTTTATTAGACTTATAATTTAAGAGCATTTTCTTACATATAAGTATTAATAAGGAGCAAAATTATTACCAAGATTTATTAATAATGTTCCCTGAAAAAACAAATGTGACCTAACCAATAAAGGACTCCTGAACACAATTTTTTATTTAAAAAAAATTTCCAAATGCATTAATATTCTGACATATGACTACAATCAATTTAGTCTTGAATTCTTTTCTTTAAGCTGGAGAAATTGTTTTGAGAATCTAAAGTCAGGAAAAACATTATTTCTTGAGGAACAGATACTACTCCCACGTTTCTAAAAATGAAAGCAAGTAAACATTATCATTCATCAAATTGGTGCTTTGATCTTGTCCTATTTGTCTACTCATTACTTTTTTTGGCTACTGATATAAGGAAGCTCAGGGTCAAATCTGTTATATAATTTTATCTAGTGATATATTATCCCTTAACTTTCTATTTCTCCTTTATTAAAAGCCCACCACTGCAATTACTTCAAATCCTTTTAGAAAGGGGCAGGGTAGAAATAATGAAATAGAATTTGTGGGGGTCATTTTGAACTTAAGAAAAAATAGACTATTTATGTTAATACATTCTGTTATTAATGCCTTTATAAATGCCAGTGCTAGGATAAAGGGCTAATGCATCTTTTATTGGCATGATATTCATTCTCTTATTAGGAGCAGCCCTTATATTTCAGAAGAATTTCTATGGTTACAAAATCCATAATAAGCAACATGTAATGAGTCAATTTCTACAAAAAAAAAAAGTGGTTATATATTCTTAAAGGTACTGTGTTAGATGTTATCAAAGTCTATTCAAATAGTTTAAATCTAGAAGGAAAAAAATAGAAAGAACTCTGAGAAGTTATATTATTTAATTTTTTGCTGCTATAAAGTATTCATCCAAGGCTGGGTAATTTACAAAGGAAAGAGGTTTATTTGGCTCACAGTTCTGTAGACTATACAAGAGGCATCATGACAGCATCTGCTTCTGGTGAGGGATTCAGGGAGCTTCCAAACAAGGCAGAAGGCAAAAGGGAAACATTTTAAGAGAAGAAGCTAGAGCAAAAGGTGGTGGTGCCAGGCTCTTTTAAACAACAAGCTTTTGTGTGAACTAATAAAGTGAGAACTCACTCATTATCATAGGGAGGGCACCAAGCCATTCACGAGGGATCTGCCCTCATGACCAAAACACCTCCCACCAGACTCCACATTCAACACTTGGGACCAAATTTCAACATGAGATTTGGAGGGGCCAAATATCCAAACCATATCAAGTTACTTTCAAAAAGTATTATTAAAACAGATAAAAGTAAATAATGATATACATACACCCATGATTCAGATTTAATACTTGTTAACTAACATTTTAGCATAAGAAATTACTTTTCAACATAAGTGGAAAGGCTTTTTGATAAGTGTTCTGAAGCTTATTACAAATGTTTTCCTTGAATTACTAGTGTGATAAAGAATATATTAGTTATTTAACTCAGCCAATTCAGGGGGAAGAGGGAACTATTACGAAACCACTTCCACTACCCTTTATCTTTGTGATAGAACAAATTAATAAATTAGAATAAAAGAAAAGGTTTCAACAGAACTAAAAGCAAAAACCATATATGATCATTTCAACAGATGGAGAAAAAGCATTCAATAAAATCCAACATCCATCCCTTCATGATAAAAACCCTCAACAAACTAGGCATAGGAGGAACATACCTCAAAATAATAAAAGCCATTTATGATAAACCCATAACCAACATTGTACTGAACAGGGACAAGTTGAAAGCATCCCCCCTATGAGCTGAAGAAGATAAGAATGCCCACTTTTACCACTTCTGTTCAATGTAGTACTGGAGGTTCTAGCCAGAGCAATCAGGCAAGAGAAAGAAATAAAGGGTCTCTAAACTGGAAAAGAGGAGGTCAAACCATCTTTTTGCTGATGATATGATCTTATACCTAGAAAACCCAAAAGACTCCTAGCTTTGATAAATGAATTCAGTAAAGCCTCAGGTTACAAAATCAACATACACAAATCAGTAGCACTGCTATACATAAATCACTACCAAGCTGAGAACCAAATCAAGAATTCAATCCCATTTACAATAGTTGCAAAAAAAAAAAAAAAAGCCCAAATAATCAAAGCAATCCTAAATAAAAAGAACAAATCTGGAAACATCAATCTACCTGACTTCAAACTATAGTATAAGGCAGTAATAACCAAAACAGGATGGTACTGGTATAAAAGTAGACACATAGATCAATGAAATGGAACAGAGAATCGAGAATAAAGCCAAATACTTACAACCAACTGATCTTCAACAAAGCAAACAAAAATATACACTGGGGAAAAATGCTCTAAATAAATGGTGCTGAGAAAATTGGACAGCCACAGAAGAATGAAACTGGATCCCTCTCACCATATACAAAAATTAACTCAAGATGGATTAAAGACTTATATGTAAGACCTGAAACCATAAAAATTCTAGAAGGAAACCTAGGAAACACTCTTCTGGATGTTGGCCTAGGCAAAGAGTTCATGACTAAGACCCCAAAAGCAAATGCAATAAAAACAGACAAATGAGACTTAGTTAAATTAAAACGCATCTGTACAGCAAATAATCAACAGAGTAAACAGACAACCTACAGAATGAGAGAAAATATTCACATTCAACATGGGACTAATATCCAGATTTTCCAAGGAACTCTAATCAGAAAAAAAAAAAACAAAAAAACAAATAATCCCATTAAGACGTGGGCAAATAACAGGAACAGACATTTTTCAAAAGATGATATACAAATGGCCAACAAATGTAATAAAAAATACTAATAATCAGGGAAATGCAAATTAAAACCACAATGAGATACCACCTTACCCAGTCACAATTGCCATTATTAATAAGTTAAAAAACAATAGATGTTGGCATGGATGTGGTGAAAAGGGACACTTATACACTGTTGCTGGGAATGTAAATTAGTACAACCTCTATGGAAAACATATGGAGATTTCTCAAAGAACTAAAAGTAGATCTACCATTCAATTCAGCAATTCCACTACTGAGGATCTACCCAGAGGAAAAGAAATCATTGTATCAAAAAGACACCTGCACTCACATTTATCACAGCACAATTCACAATTGTAAAGACAGGGAATCAATCTAAGTGCCCATCAACTAAGGAGAAGATAAAGAAAATGTGGTATATAGACCAATATTCCTTATGAATATAGATGCAAAAATTCTCAGTAAAATCCTAGCAAACTGAATTCAGCTGCACATCAAAAAAAACTAATCCACTACGATCAAGTAGACTTCATCCCAGATGTGCAAAGATGGCTCAACATATGCAAATCTATAAATGTAATTTCACCACATAAATAGAAGCAACAAAAGAGACCATATAATCCTCTCAATAGACGCAGAAAAAACATTTGACAAAATTCAGTGCCCTTTTATGATAAGAATGCTTAACAAAATAGGCAAAGATGAGACTTACATTAAAATTATAAAAGCCATATGTCAAACCCACAGCAAACATCATACTGAACAGGGAAAAATTGACAGCACTTCCGTTTAGAACTGGAACCAGACAAGATTGCCCACTATCACCACTTCTATTCAACATAATGCTGGAAGTCCTAGCCAAAGCAATCAGACAAGAGAAAGAAATCAAGGGTATCCAAATGGGGAAAGAAGAGGTCAAACTATCGCTCTTTGCTGACAATATGACCTTATATCTAGAAAACTTCAAAGATTCTGATAAGAGACTCCTGGAATTGATAAATAAACTCAGCAAAGTGTCAGATTACAAAATCAATCTACACAAACCAATAGCATTCACATACACCAACAGTCAAGCTGAGAATCAAATCAAAGACTCAATATCTTTCACAATAACAACAAAGAAAATAAAATACCTAGGAATATATTTAACTAAGGAGGTGAAAGACCTCTACAGGGAAAGCTATGAAACACTGAGGAAGGTAATTGCAGAGGACGCAAACAGATGGAAAAACATATCATGCTCCTGGATCAGCAAAATCAACACTGTCAAAATGTCTATACCACCCAAAGTGAGCTACAGATTCAATGCAACCCCCATTAAAATACAAAGGTCATTTTCCACAGATCTAGGACAAATAGTTCTATGCTTCGTAGGGAACCAGAAATGGCCTCAAATAGCCAAAGCAAGCTTAAGCAATAAGAACAAATTGGGAGGCATCACCTTACCAGACTTCAAGCCCTATTGCTATAGTAACCAAAACAGCATTGTACTGGCACAAGAACAGAGACATAGACCAATGGATCAGAACAGAAAATCCAGACATAAAACCATCCTCATATTCCCATCTGATCTTTGACAAAGCAGACAAAACATACACTGGGAAAAAGAATCCCTATTCAATAAATGGTGCTGGGAAAATCAGATAGCCACATGTAGAAGACTGAAACAGGATCCTAAGCTCTCACCACTCACCAAAATTAATTAACAATGGATAACAGACTTAAGCCTAAGGCATGAAACTATAAGAATTCTAGAAAAAGAGGTTGGAAAAACTCTTATAGATATTGGCCTAGGAAAAGAATTTATTGAAAAGACCCCAAAGACATTCACAGCAACAACAAAAACAAATAAATGGGACCTGCTTAAATTAAAAAGCTTCTGCACAGCCAAGGAAATAATCAACAGAGCAAATAGACAACCTATAGAATGGGAGAAAATATTTGCATGCTATATATCTGATAAAGCACTAATAACCAGAATCTAGAATGAACTCAAGGAAATCAACAAGAAAACATCAAACAACCCCATTAAAAAGTGGGCTAAAGACATGAACAGAAGCTTTTCAAAAGAAGACAGACTAAGGGCCAATAAACATATGAAAAAATGCTCAATGTCTCTAATTATGAGGGAAATGCAAATAAAAACTATAATGAGATATCTAACTCCATTGAGAATGGCTTTTATCCAAAAGTCCCAAAACAACAGATGCTGGAGTGGGTGTGGCAAAATCAACTTATACACTGTTGATGGGACTATAAACTGGTACAACCTCTATGGAGAATAGTATGGAGATACCTCAAAGCACTAAAAGTAGAACTACCATTTGATCCAGGAATCCCACTACTGGGTATTTATCCAAAGGAAAAAAAGACATTTTGTTAAAAAGACACTTGCATGTGAATGTTTATAGCAGCACAGTTCACAATAGCAAAGACAACCCAAATGCCCATCGATACATGAGTGGATTAATAAAATGTGGTATATGTATACTATGGAGTACTACTCAGCCATAAAAAATGGTAAACTTTTGTTGAATGTGAACCTTTGTAACAACCTAGATGGAACTGGAGAGCATTCTTTGAAGTGAAGTATCACAATAATGGAAAGACAAACACCACATGTACTCATATTAAACTGGAACTAATCAATCAACATTCATGTACATATATGTTAGTAAAACTCAGCGGAAACCAAGCAGGTGGAGGGCAAGGCCACAGGTAAATACACACCTAATGGGTACAATGCACACATATTGGTGATTGGTACCCTTATAACTTTGACTCAAATGGCACAAAAACAGTCCATGGAACCAAAATGTTTGTGCCCCCACAATACTCTGAAATTTAAAAAAAAAAAAAGAAAATGTGGTATATATACACCATGGAATACTACTCAGCCATAAAATAGTATGAAATAATGTCTTTTGCAGCAACTTGGATGGAACTAGAGGCCATTATCCTAAGTGAAGTAATGCAGGAATGGGAAACCAAATACTGCATGTTCTCATTTGTAAGTGGGAACTAAGCATGGGCATGCAAGGTGGTACAATGGACATTGGAAACTCAGAAGTGGGGAGGGTGGGAGGAGGAGGAAGGAAGAAAACCTACCTGTCAGGTACAATGTATACTATTCAGGTGACGGGTACACTAAAAACCCAGACATCACCTCTATACAATTCATCCATGTAACCAAAAACTACGTGTACCCCTAATTTACTGAAATAAAATAAATAAAACAAAAAACCCAAAAATAAAACAAACAAAAAGGTTTCAAATGTTGACCAACAAAAGTCCTAAGTCCATGTACAACAGAGCCAGATGTTATGGGAGAAGTATGGCTATAGGTACAAAGAAAAACCAGTAGCAAAGCATACACACCAAAATGGAGTAGAAAAATGACTGTGGTTGTTAAACATTTTCATCATATAAATGCTAAAGCTATCATATAATATCATTTCTAAGCTAGCTGAGAAACTAAAGCTGGGGGATACTTATCATAATATAATTTAGAGGGAGGTAGGCTACACAATCTGCTACTGGGTGGCCTAAGCCAAACTCAAAACAAATATGCAAAAGGTTGAAACTGCCAAAACTGAACTGTTAATTGTGTCTCTACTATAGTAACTGGGGTATGAAAGAAAGGAAAATGCTACGTATATAATTACAACCAATGGAAATGAACAGCTCACAAAAGCATTTTGTAGTGTGTGGGAGGGGAGAGAGAGGCAGTGCATAGAGCACTTGGGAGCTATGTGCCTTTGCTGGAATCCTGGGTCTGGCCCTTGCTTCTTCATTAGTAAACTGCATTGATAAAGTAAGTTAGATTCTGACAAATAGTAATTAGTAAAATAGTACTTCCCTGGACTAACAAGAGCTTTTGTAGTCTATAACTTGAATATAATTAGAGAAAGGGACAAAAGAGAACTACAAGATCAAATCCATTCAAACATTTACTTCAAGGCATCTGGTGTTCAGAGCCAGGGATAAAAGATCAGGAAGGCATGGTTCTTCCTCTCAAAGAGCTCACAGGTAAATATAGTTTGACAAGGAGAAAAAAAAAGTCTTTAACCAAAGCTTTGAGAAACAGATTTTCACAAATAATAAAGGGTAAATGCAGATTGTCTTAAAGTTTTACTTCCTATAAGCCAGTGCCAACATTATTTATCCATACACCAAACATCAAGCTTAGAATCACTGTCCCTGACTTCCTGGTCACCTATTCTGGTTACCAGAAGTGATGATGGGAATACTCCTATGCTATCTGTGACACTGCAGGGCATGCAAGGGCATCTTTCAATCAGTTAATAAACTCAGTTGTTTGACTTTCAGATTTTCTTTTAGGAACAGAATAATATCATTTATTAATATTTCCTTAAACCTCCAAAAAAAAAAAAAGGAAAAAATTCCTTTTACACTAAAAATTGTTGAAAGTAATCCATAGTGAGAAATGTAATTTTAAAATAAAAATTGGGTCTGCAAAAATTAGCATAAAGATATAATAAGCTGGAGGATGTCATCTTAGGTTCCGCATGTTCCCTGTCCTGCAAGAGGAAGAGAGTAAGTGAACGCTTTAATGGGCTTCTGTATTCTATTACAAAGAGCGAGGTGAGTGTATCTGACTTGCCTTCTTTTGTCTATAAATGTGGCTCCCCTGTGAAGCTGTTAAGTAAAAGAGCACTAATGAAATCAACACTTTTATTCCTTGACTTTTTAGTTATTCATAGGAGAAGTATTCCCTTGCCCTTGTTCCTTCCTTATGTGTATCCATCAATTAATGACCTCAACATAGAAATTGATCTTCCACTATTTTTGAATTTCAAAAGGCAGACATTGTATTAAACTGCATAGAAGAAAACATACATCTCAAAGAACAAAAAACACCATATGCTTAAGTTTCTATGGAGTCTGAGAACAAATTTTGTGAAAATATTTAAAATATTATAGAAAACAAAGGTTTACTATTTGTGGGATTTAAATAAAAATGTTTGAGGTGGGACAGGAGAAAGATGAGAGGAATAACTCTTGTATGTTAAGCTGTATTCTAAATCAATGACACAAGGTCTCCAAGTAGGTATTTGTATTTTCTGCACCATGGGGTATCTCTGTGGGCCTGGATCTGATAAAGGTTTGCTAAGCTTCTGGTAAAAAATACTATTATTCAAAGTGTAAAAAAAAAAAAAATACAGTAAAAATTCCAGGCACTAAGGGGACATGATTTATAGACAACCATAAAGAGTTATTAATTTTTAAACTCTTACCTATCAATAAAACTCTTAATAGGAAAGAAAGAAGAAGAAATCTTTTGGTTAACATAATAAATCAAATGTAGGCATTTAAAGCACAGTACAGGCATGGATTCAGGAGGAAATGACAAATCTTTAAAGGTCTTTAATAACTGGAATGTGCTATTGTTCAATTTAACTACAAAGCCCACTGCAGCTAAAAAAAAAAAAAAAAAATCATGTAACAGAAAGGAAAATGATGAAGTGCTCTTGTGGCTTTAGCTGGAGAAGTAAAGCATTATTTTGGCAAGTACTCTTCCTCATACATAGACAGAACCTCTTTAGTCTGATCCTCTGGTATGTCACCAACATGTCTGACATCGTATCTGTTTCCTTTGTGAGGACCAGAAACAGCAGACATAACTGGGGCAATGAAAAGGAAACACATCCCTGGAGAT
Organism: Propithecus perrieri; assembly: GCA_963574695.1. Lineage (NCBI taxonomy): Eukaryota > Metazoa > Chordata > Mammalia > Primates > Indriidae > Propithecus > Propithecus perrieri. The sequence continues at coordinate 41,584 of CAUYRB010025302.1, read as the reverse complement.
TACTTGGACAGGAAGAGTTTTATTAATGAACTTCAGGAAGGACTGAAGATGGAGAAGCAATATATCCAAAGGACTAAATGAAATAAAATAGATAGGTGTTCATATTGGGTAAAAGCCAAGAAAATGAGCTCAAAGATGTAAATGGAAAAAGCACACACAAACTCAGAGAAATACATGTGCTTTTCCCCACATCAGAAAAGGAGTAAAAAAGTATATACTCATATTTTTCAAGTCTAAATGCTTTACAATTATTACAATGAAAAATTCTGTAGTACATATTAACTGACAGAAAACTAAGAAATTTCTCTCTGGGTTGAATCTGTTACCCCACATGTTAATTCTAAGAAGATTCTATACCTGGAGAAATGCTGTCCCACGTCAACTAAAATAGTAATAAAAAAAAAATACTTGGATTTAGAAATGAAAAGAACACCAAAGTAAAAGCAACATTGTCAATTAAGTTTTGGTACCTTGTTTTAAGAAACATGTTTTTAAACCTCTGGAAGGTTTAAACTGCATAGTACTGCCAAAAAATGAAGTGTTTTGTAATATTGTCTCTTGCCAACTTACTTCAAAGAGATGATGTAAAGGATTGGACTGGAGTTTTTCTTCATAGCCAAACAGTTGGAAGCCAGTTCCCAGAAGACCTAACATGATAATCCATAAATGAAAAATTATAAAATGGAACAGTAAGAGAACAGGTATTGCAGGGAACAGGTATAGTTCTATAAAGAGATGAACCTCTCGAAATTATGTATCCTGAGAACTATTGCAAAACACACATTCTTGCCCTGTTACCACATAAACTGACACAAGTCAAATTCAATATATTGAATCATAAATTTCAATATATTGAAATTAAGTTCACAGAAACCAATAGGTTATAAGCTCATCAAAGGCAGGGGCTAGGAATAATTTGTTTCTGTACCAATAGTGTCTAACACCTGCCCTGCAGACATTAATAAAGCAAACATTTATTAAGCAGCTAGTCTGTGAAAGGACATTGTGATGCTAGGCACCTGACACTCAAAATATGTGAAAACAAATTGATAGGAAGTGATTTTAAACTTTCTTTTTAAACCTGTAGGTGTTAAAATAAAACGAAGGTAATCATAGGCTTGGTGTTATAATAATAGCACTTAAACAAATAGCTGAAGGAAAACAAAAAAAGATAAAACTCAAAACATCCCTGATTACTTCTCCTATTCAAGGTAACCAAGCAACAAAATTCTTTAACTTGGTCATGTATACTTTTTCAGTCTTTGATGATATGCTCAGAATTCAGGGGTAATGTTAATTTGAACCTTTTTTTTCTAAACACTAATTGAAATTTGTAAAGTAGAAATGAAAATTCCTAGTATGGACTATGAATATGTATATTTTGCTAAAAGGTGGTCATATTTCAGTTTGAAAGGCTATATGCAGCCTGAGCCAAGAGAAATAATAAGTAGTTTTATTATTTTAAAAACCAATCCATTTCTACAACTGTATCAATTACCAAGCCTCAGATCTAAAGGGCCTTGCTGATGTTCATTTTTCTATACAAGGCTTAGCAGAAAGTGGAATGCTACTGAACATAGGAATATATAATACTTTGGAACATAGGAATAAGAAGATCACCTATAGCTCTATGTACTTTCAAGCAAGAGCAAATGTGATTATGATTCAGGGTCTTGTGAGCAGAGCATGGAAAGATGCCCAGAGTGTTCCAAAAAACAAAAATGGGAAAAGGCCAATTCCATTTAACATTCATTCTAATACATTCTCAAAAACTACTTCTGTGCTTAGGAACTGTCTGCCAACTTTCAAATGGGGAGAGCTGAAAGCAAAATTACAATTCTTCAGCAATGATGGTTGTAACAGAAATGTTGACAAATCATTAACCACAGTAAGTTCTTTAGAGAAAAACCACTATAATAAAATCCTGCAGCTAATGTTTAATGAATACGATAACCATGCATTTGCTAATGCCTGTGAAATGTCTAAATTGGTCAAACTAATAATAAAAAGCGGCTGCTATCTATTTAGTCTACTGAGCCTAGGGCCTAAACCTCTGACTACCAGCTGCGGTGAACTGCAGGTGAATTCTTAAAATGCAGGGCATGTTTTCTAATTCCTCCACAGGGAATAGTGAGGGTACTGTTAGCAGGTTCAAAGTCTACTCTTTTTAGAGTCTGAAAAAGATTTTTACTAACTAAAAGGATAATATTCATAAGAGAAGGTGATGATAAATCTCCTATGGAAAGAAATCCTTCAAATAAATGGGCCTTTCTTTTGGAATCTATAATTTCATTTGACCGGACATGGAACATAGTATTAATGGTATCAGCGAATTTTATAATTGGCAAGGCACATTGCATACTTTATAGAAGATTGATAATATTACCTAGCCTTTCTTTTGGATTAGCATTGTAAAACACTTCCCAGGACAGATTTATTCATCATTCTGAGTGCCAAGCATTGTAGATACAAAAATAATTAAGACACAGTCCACGCCTTCAAGAAACATATCATCTAGCAGGGGAAAGCAGCACATAAATAATACGGCAAGGCAGAAGCCTACGTGAGTAGAGCTGGTTACCAGGAACTGCATGATGTGAGAAGGTGGGCAAGGGTGTGTCTCTGTGTCAGAGAACTTTACGGAAGTCACAATAGGGCTGGATCTTGAAATACACATGGTAGTCACAGAGATTTTTTTAAAGTTTGTTATTTCACATGCTATCAGTCCTTCACTATTGTAACCACTTCATTTATCTTGCCCTCCCACACCTTGATTACTGGTTTACATGAGTTAGGAATGGGTCTGAGTAAACTCATGATATCAGAGAGAATTTGTGGCACTCAACCCTTTGGGCCTCACTCCTCTCTCCCCCTTTTGGACCTCGCCCTCCCCCACCATACAGTTAAAATAGAAACCAAAATATCTCCTTTTGTTTTTCCACTGGACCATCAGCTCATGGTATGATAATGGATCCCACTTCATGTAGGATGGCCCAGGGAGGCTGTACCTCATTAGATTTAAAAATGGTAGGGCTATGGTTAAGAAGGGCATATATAGTTAGACTTAACTTCTTCCCTGTATACTCAGTTCTACGTGTAACTGATAAAAGTAAGCTAGTTTTCTTTAGGAAAACCGCAAAAGCCTCTCTGTCCCTCTCTATATATGTATTTTTTGTGTGTGTGTGTACACACACACATATATACATATATATCAGGTTTTCCTCTGAATAAGTGAAGTTTCCTTCCCCAAAACTTGTGTGGTGAGAATTACGCAAATAAGAGATTTTACAAAAAAAAAGCCATTAGGAAAAAAATAGGTAGGATGCACTACTTTATCCAATGGGATTCTGCCTATATTCTGTCCAGATGATCAGGTGGTGTATGAAAAAAATTAAACTTTACAATGAAATGAAAAATGAAATCTCAAACATACTTACCAAACTGCATACCCCAATCTCCAAGGTAATTTATTCTTGTTACTTGATGTCCTAAAGCTTCTTTGAGATTTGCTATAAAATTTCCTAGTAATTAATAAAATACACAGTTTCTCATTCTTGTTATCCATTTTGGCATAAGAACCATGTGTTTCTCTATTATCAAAGCATAGCACAAAAAATTTTTTTGCAAAGCTTACCAACTCTTTTTTACGAAAACATTTATTACGCTGTTTTCATCTATATTATGACAAGGGAGTAAAGAATTACTTTTAAGGCAGTTGTTCCAAAGAATCTCACAATTTTCATCACCATTATTAATGGAAGTTGGGAACACATGTTAGAGTACCTGCTATTCTAGTCAGTTCCAGGGACAGAAAATAAAGAAACCTCAGTAACAATAAATATATAATTTGTCTGCGCCCTAAAAACCTAAGCCACACGGTTGTGTTTTTGTTTTTTCTAAATAGCTCACTCTATCTCCTTTCAATCACCGAAGTCCAGCTTCCACAAGCCTTTCCCCTTTCTAAGGCCTTCACTTTCTGGTACTGCTGATGCTGGCTGGTTTCATGTTCAACATCTATTCCACTTTCCTTCTAGTGTGCCCTTGTACTCTATAAAGAGGCTGGAAACCTAAAAAGCACATTTCCCAGAGCTTCTTGTAGTTAGGATTCCAGAAGTCATATAGGTTTGGGCAATCAGATATATTTTGTTAGATTTGAAAAGGGAGTTGCTTTTATTTTTTTATGATAAGCACAGTTGTGCAGGCTTTGTTTTTTTGTGGCATCACTAACAGAGGTCCTAGTGTTCTGTGATGACCTCCAAAGAAATTGAAGGACAGGTTATGGGGCTGCCTCTTTGCCTGTATGGATTCTATCTAGAAGGCATGGCAGGCATGGTGGTAGTTTCCTGATTGTAGCAGTGGCAGCATGGTTCTAGAGCAATGGAAGTGATTGCAAGAGGCAGGAGGCTCCCTTGATGACTAAGTTTTACGGTGCAGTTTTGGGAGTCACTGATGTCAGCTTAATCCAAAGCTTCTTCAGCTCTCCCAACAACTTTGTAAACCACTCAATATCCTGTAATAAATCCCTTCCTGCTTTTACTAACACTGGATTTAGTTTTCTGCAAATAAACCCTCACCCACCAATACACATATCTGACTTAAATCACCATGCTATCTTCTTTTCCAGCTTCAGTACTTCCAGACTTTCCCAATCTATAAAGTCCCAGCAACAGGAATCACCTTCGTCAGCTGGTACTCAGACCACACAGTCCTATTTTTTCTTAGCATCTCATTATCACACGAATCTAATCAAATGTCTGAACCTAGGCTTTTGGAATTTCAAATCCTGGCCACAATACTTACTGGCTATGTGATTTTTGGGAAGGTTACTTCTGGTATCTGAATTTCTTCATCTATAAACCAAAGTTAACAGTACTTACCAAACAGGACTATTGTGAAATTAAAAGAGGTAATACATGAAAACACGTAGGACATTAAATAAGTACTCAAATATGTCTCTTCCTGGTCCAAATATTTCCTTTACCTGTCAAAACAACTTTATCATATCCTGTCTATCATTAACACACTTCTACACTTTTGACTTACTCATGTAGCTTTTTTAATGCGGTGTATTTCTTTTACGTTTTTCAAGTCCTGTTATTTTCTCTTAAAACACTCAAGAACTTTGTAATAATGAGAGTTGACCTCATTTCAATAACAATCTATGCCACAAGTACTAATTTCTCAATTATTAAAAGTATTCAAGGATGCATTAAATGTCTTCCAATGTAGAAATTTGTCTCTTGCATGCTTAAGAGAAAGTCATTAGATTGAGATAAACTCTGAAGTCTCTTCTAGTTCTAATATTATATCATTTTAATTTCAGTTTTTCAATTGGGCTGCTGCATGTCACATTTTACATAAATGAAAAGTATATTATACATTGAAGCATTATAGCTATGAAATACTATATAGTAATCTCTTTATTAAAATAGACTTGTTTTGACTTCCAGTCTTGAACACTCTAGTTAGTGCTCACATGAACGAGACTGAGTTTCTTTTTTAAAACAAAATAAACTATATGAACAAAAAAAATTTGGAGGGTTACTATCATCCCCACATAATTTGTTTTTTTTACATCTTTCAGTTCTCCATATGCATATATATTTTAGAGAGTTAAAATCATAACACACATACCAGTTTCTGAGTTAATCTTTTGGTTTTAAAATGAATTTCATTTTTCTATTTCTAAACGAACGTTTCTCATTTCATCTAATATTTAATTAGCATTAGCATACCAATTTAAACTGTGTGGTTTTTTTTTGTCCTTTTGTTATTTAAGTATTAAAACCATTAAACTTTAGTACTACATACTTTCCCAAAGGCATGTTTAGTATTTTCTGTAAAACTAAACACTTACCTATGATGGTAGAACGCAAATGTCCAACATGAAATTTTTTGGCAACATTAGGTGAACTGTAAAAAAAAATTGCAAAAGTTACTTCTTTATTCTAAAAACAAGAGTTCTAAGAATGAATAAGGCTTGACATAATTGGGGAGTTGGGCCCTTTGGCAATTTAGGGCAAAGATAATTTAAAAATTAGAAATTTAGAGCAAAGATAAATCAGAACTCAGAAAAATAACACCTTACTGAAACTGACTCATGAAGCAGTACTATACATGGAAATGGCACTTAGGAAGCAGATACATTTAAGGACTGAGAAAAGATGAAGACATTCAGAGATATCATTTTTACAAAAATACATTATTGGGAATTCAGTATACTGCACCAATTCTCAAACTCTTTATCTTCTTATAAATTGAGAACTCCAAAGAAATTTTTTTCATATGGGTAATATCTTCAAATATTTACTTTATCAGAAAATAAAACTGAAAAATGTAAAAATATTTATGCATAAAACCTCCCAGAATAAAAAGAAATCTGATTCACCACTCCAAATTCTCAATCACCACATTTAGCACAACTGTGTGTGCTCAAGAAGTTGTAATCAATCATTTAACTACAGTGACAGGCACAGTTTTATGCACTTCACATGCATTAACTCATTTAATACTCATAAGAGCTGTGAGGTAAGGTACTCTCATCTCTTATTTTACAGATGAGGGAAGTAAGACAACAATGAAGAGAGATGATAAAGTACATGGGGCAGTATCTTGATGACTCGAGTCTGAGTGATCAGCACATGGGGACGAATTAATACTGTTCTCTCTCTGTGTTGTATATGTTTGAAAAGTTCATAAGTTTTTCATTATTAAAAAAGATAAATTAACTTTAAAATAGCTCACAAGTGGTAAAATTAGAGCTTAAAGTTTGGTCTGTCTCTGAAGCCTTGTTATATATACCCTTTTAAAGAGTATTACAATTTAAAAACTTGATCCTATGGATATGTGCACACAATTATGAAATTATGGAACTACACAGATGTTCCTTTAATTATTATTTAGAAAGAAAGTAAATGTCCTTCTACAGGCTTAAAAAAATAAAGAATCTTCCATTTCTGGCCAAAAGAGAATAACAAGGATTAGATTTCCCCTTTTGACTTTAAACAATCAGAAAACCAGAAAAGATATATGAAACTAGACAACAGGCAGTGAAGGACTATAATCTGAGAGAATGAGAGCAAACAAGGGCAGTCCTAGCACTGCACCATGTTACTGCCTTACTAGTAAATTTGTGAGATGTAGCTAAAGTAGAAAAATCTGTAATGTGATGTTTACGTGAGAAAGGAAAAAGGATCAAATCAATAATCTAAGCTTCTCCTTTAAGAAACCAGAAAAAGTGGAGCAAACTAAATCCAAAGAAAGCAGAATAAAAGGAAATAATATAGATGAAAGCAAGAATCAATTAAAAAAAAATCAGAAAAACAGTTTTATACCACAATTGGGCTGGTTACACAACCTGTACCCCTTTGCCAAAACTCAAATTATATGTTTAAATATGGTGAATTTTATTGTATTATATGTAATTATACCTCAATAAAGCTAATTTGAAGAGGATTGGGCAGAAAAGAATCTCCAGACAACAGAATACTATGGAACAATAAAAGCCAGCCCTGGATATATTGATATTAAAGGAACATAAGATACATTGTTTAAAAAAAAAAAAAAAAGCAAGGAGTAGAACAATGTAAAAGGTATGCAGTCTGTTTACAAATGCACAGACTATCTCTAGGAGGGCAAATAAGACACTGATGGTGGATGTCCACAGGACAGAACTGAGAAAGTAGGAGGGGGAAGAGATTTCCTTTTCACTGAATACACCTTTGTAAGCTCTGAATTTTAAAAAACTAGGTATTTATAATATCTGTTTAAAAAAACCCCACAACTTTCACAGAGCTTTGTATTTTTCTGCTAGAATTAGAATTGAATCTACCTAGGTCTTTAAAGCTTTGACAAAACGGCCCTTGAAATCATCAATTTGCCATTCTCTGGCATCATATTTTTACTGAGAAGGAAATATAATGAAATGGAAAACACAAATTCAATCCCTTTGGCAACCAAGTAGCCACTATAAATTACAATTTGGTTACTTTTCTGGGTCTTTTGTTACATTATTTCACATAATTTTCTCAATCTTGTTAAGAAGGGACAGGTACTATTACTCTTATTTTTCAGCGAAGAAGAGACCAGAGAAATAAACTGTCCCATCCCAGATCACCAAATCAGTTACTAACAGTCAGAACTGCTACCCTGACCTCCCAGATTCCCATGTAACCAGTCAGAGGTCTCCAATCTGTTTTGTGAGAAGAGCACCTCACATTTGTGAGAAGCCAAATGTATGGAAGATCACGCTAAGGAAAGAAAAGGAAAGGCTACCACTGCTCACTGTGCTGCTGCAGATTTGATCTGTACAGAAGAGTAAAGGCTGGTTGGGTACAGTGGTTGACACCTGTAATCCCAGCACTTTGGGAGGCCAAGGTGGGAAGATTGCTAGAGCCCAGGAGTTCAAGACCAGCCTGGGCAATATGGCGAGACCCCATCTCTACAGAAAAATTTTTAAAAATTAGCAGAGCACAGTGGCATGCGCCTATAATCCTAGCTACTTGGGACACTGAGGTGGGAGGATCGTTTGAGCCCAGGCATTTGAGGCTGCAGTGAGCTGTGATTGTGCCACTATACCACTCCAGCCTGGGTGACAGAGCAAGATTGTCTCTTAAAAAAAAAAAAAAAAGAGGAACGGCTGAATTTGCAGAAGAGAAAGGCAACAGTAGTTAGCTTCAAGTCTTACACCACCTACCAAGTGAGTCCAAGTCCATGACGGACACCCATCTACCTTGGCACATTATCAATACGTCCTTCATCAATTTAAAGACATGAGAGAAAACAAAGATGGCCACAAATTCTTTGTCGCTCACGCCATTAAGAGATGTACTCTATTTTCTTTCTCTTGAATCTGGGGTGGGGTCTTGTGACTTGTTTTGATCAACAGAATGTGACAGAAGTGATGCTCTGCCTATTCCAACACTAGATGCTTTCGCTACCCTGGAGGCCTGAGCACCTTTGTAAAGGAGTCTGGCTGCCCTGCTGGAGAGATAATGTGGAGAGAGAGAGAAATATACCTAGCCAGAGAAGTAAATGAGCCACCTTGTATTTCTAGCCCCAGTAAAGTCTCTAGATAACATAAGTGACCTCAGGCAAGTAGAAGAACCATTGAGCTTAAATATTCCTCTCCCCTTTCCTAATCCATGAAGTCATCAGTATTAAAATGGTGGCTGTTTTAAGACACTAATCAGGAACTGGCAAATTTTTTCTTAAGGAGCCAGATAGTAAATATTTTAATAGGCTTTTGGGTGATCTGGTCTCTGTCTCAACTACTCAGTTCAATTCAACTCTACTCTGTTTAACTGTCATTGCAATTTGAAAAGAGCCAACATATTAATTGATAACATAGACAAATGTGCATGGTTGTGTTCCAATAAAACTTTATTTACAAAAACAGGTAGCAGGCTGGATTTTGCCCATGGGCTGAAGTTAACCAATCCCTTTGCAGTTAAGCTTTGCAGTTTCTTATTTGAGAGATAACTGAAATGACAGGCAACTTTCTTTGAGGGATGACCTTACTGTAGTTCCTCTCTGGTATGAGGATGACTGTATGAAGTCCCTCTCCTGTTTGTGATACAATAAATGTTTAAACTCAATTTTAAATATGATTGTGGTATACTGACAATATAAGAGTCATCATAATATCTGTCTGCTCCATAGGAGTAGAAGCTTACTTAGCAATCAGTCCTTATCCTAAACCGATGACTTTGAGTCTTAGAGGGTCTGCTTTTTCTAAGAACATAAGTGGCAGAGACAGTACAAATGCAGAACCATAAAACCCACTCTTTCTCTGATCATGCAGGAGCTATTCATAATTAAGTTTAAATGTGATCATAAATTGCAATAATTAGTTAGTAAAAATGAAATAATATTTCCCATATCACTTTTTAAAAATCTTCCACAGAAATACTTAAGAAGACAAAAGGCTCTAGCAAGTTCCTCCTTTCTAAGCGGAAGAACAGTTCAAGACTCTTCTTCAGCTTTTAGGAAGACAAACACAATATCTCTGATAATTTTCTTGAGCTGTAGACCTGTCAGTTGTACAATGAAAGTTTTAGTTCTTAGTGTTCCATTTTTTTTTTTGGTTACTTCTAAACAGTCCAAATATTAGACTGATAGCATATTTGAAAGTTATACTAATATATAAAGCCTATTTAGAAGCATATTAAAACTTCAAGCTATTTTTCTCATAATTAAAAAATATATATGTTACAAATACTACAAGACTTTGTTCTCTGGTAATCAAATTTCTTTAAAATTTTTTGTATGATAACCATTTACCCCTGCCTTAAGATATTAAAGTGAGTAACCAGTTCTTCCAAAAAAGTAATTGTTAAATAATAAAAAGTAAAAGAAAACATAATAATCTTTAGATATTATTTGGATTGGAGGTCCAAAAATCTATTTTTACTCATATTATTCATGGTTTTATGTGATACAAAAAATAATATCATCTCACTGGTTTTCAATTTTTCTACCTACAATTTAGTAAGAACCCAAGTGATGATGGTAAAACAGTGACCTGCCCAGTCGGATTGATTAATCAACATATAAAATGGGTAAGTACTCACCTGAATTCAACCACAATCTTCTTCTGGGGATGACTAGAGAATAGTTCGCTTTTCAACCCATATTTTGAGCCATCTTCAATTACTTGTTGTAGCACTGTCTAAAAAATAAAAGAAGGGCAATTTAATGATAGGAAAAAACCTGCAATGTTATTACTTTGTTACTAGGAATTAAATGTTGTTAATTTGTTCATTCTAATTTATGGAACTGAGAATTTTATAGCATTGTCAGCAGGACCACCTCCTTTGTTGCTAATGCTAGTTGGAGTAGTGATAACATGAGTTAACAATTAGAGGGGCTCTATGCCCTTTTAGATATCATGTCTTTTCATTTTAACAGTAACTATTCATGCAGATATGTTACAGATAAGGAAACTAAAGCTTGATGAGGTTAAGTAACTGCCAAAAGTCCCACAGCAAATATTAACAACAAAATCCATTTTTATTTTGTTGCATCGAACATTTATTGAGGGCATACTGTGTGCCAGGCACTAAGCATTTTATGTGCAGTAGCTCGTTTAATCCTCACAACAGCCTTAGATATAAGTACTATTTTTACAAACAAGGAAAGGCATGCACAGAGAAATAACTTTCCCAAAATCATACTGCTATTAAATCATATAGCAAAAGCTTTTCCCACTCCATAGCTAATGTATTAACTACTCCATGCTGCTGTTGCTGCTTCTGTGATACTAAAGACCACAAATAATGGTAGGAAAAAAAATAAAAACATATAATTAAGTGCCTATTGGCTACACAAGTAAAAAACAAATCTCTCAGAAACTTTCAAAACATATTCCAAGTTACTTTTTAGTTATTACATAAAACTATTTTATATTTCAAAAAATTCATACTTTATTTTTCATTAATGGTAATAATGCATTTTTTTTAAAAAAAGTGTTGGATTTTGAAACTACTGTGATAAACTTTTGTTTACTTTTATATTGGTTTTGCTTTCAAACTGCACCTTAAGTCCTAAAAATGTGGTTTATTATGCGAAGAACTTTATTATCAAAGAGTCGGTTAAGATGGTCACTACATGGAACAGTCAGGGAAGGTAGCATCAGGCATAACAATCAACATTTAAGAAGCATCTAGAGTACAAGGTCCAAGACTAGGTGCTTCTGTGGTATATGTTCTCTTTAAGCTTCATAATCTTAAAGATGGGTGACATTTTCCATTTGATGGATGCCAAAAATAAGGTTGAGAAACAGTATGTATCTGCACAGGGAAACAGAAAATAATTTTCTCTTCACTCATACTGTGCAGTAGGAAACAGAGAGAAAGGATTAATACGATATATAGACATTAAATAGAATAGTGTCTGTCACATGTAAGAAAGGGGTCCAACAAATGTTATTACTCGAAGAACATGTATGACAAGAAGACTACAATTGGAAGGGTAAACTTTAATGATAAGGAATCCATATTCAGATTATTTTTTTTTTTTTTTTGAGACAAAGTCTCACTGTGTTGCCCGGGCTAGAGTGCCATGGCGTCATCTTAGCTCACAGCAACCTCAAACTCCTGGGCTCAAGCGCTCCTCCTGCCTCAGCCTCCTGAGTAGCTGGGACTACAGGCACGCGCCACCATGCCCCGCTAGTTTTTTCTATATATTTTTAGTTGTCCAGTTAATTTCTTTTATTTTTAGTAGAGACGGGGTCTCACTCTTGCTCAGGCTGGTTTCAAACTCCTGAGCTCAAACAATCGCCCGCCTCAGCCTCCCAGAGAGCTAGGATTACAGGCTTGAGCCACTGCGCCTGGCCCATATTCAGATTATTATAAATTGAAAGTCTACAAATCTTTTTCACTTCCTGTCTCTTTTTACATAGAATGGTAGACTCCACAAAAGTTAACAGCAGTAAGTTACAATTCTCTTTAACAAATGACTCCCCTCCACTAACTTCTTTGGCACAAACAAAAAAACCCAACTTTAATAAAAACTATCTTATATACCCCATTTCTAAAATGTCCATTGACAATTTGACCCACCTGCTACCTAGCTTCTTTCTCTACCACTTCACCAAAACTGTTCTCAGAATCAATATTCAATTGAATGCTTAAATTGTAATATATTACCTTTATAAATCCATTTTTTTTTATAAAATAAAAAAATTAAACATTTAGGAAAAGGCTAAAGTCTACAGTCCCTTTTGATCATCTGTCCTTAAGTCCTTATCCCGGTCTCTTTCCTCCTTCTCCAGGGGTAACCACTTTTCGAACATCACCTTAGTGGTGACTATTCCCTTCTCCTTGCTACCGTCCTCCTTCCTTGGTTGTAAAGATACCAATCTCTCCTGACTTTTGCTTCTCACTTTCCTTTGTAGGCTCTTCTTCCACCATCTGCCCTTCATCTGCACTCTGTGCTCCATTCTTGCTTCTAGCTCTTACTTTACACTTCTAGGTGATTTAAATCATTCTCCTAAGACTTTGACTACTACTTACTTAATCTCTTTTGTGCTGCAGATTGATACATACCAAAGTCAGGATTGGACATGACTCTCAGGCACTTTAAATGCAATATACTTGCTCTTCCTTTTACACTGTCCATTTCCATGAACTTCACTCCTATTTACCCAGCTAATCAACTCAGAAACCTAGGAGTTCGTAACATTTACCCTTTTCCTTTGACCTCCATAATCAACCATTTATTAATCTACAAGCCCTGCATATGCTATCTCCTAAATATGTTATTCCCTCTGCCCTAGTTTAGACCCTTGTCTGTCAAATACACCACTACAAAAACAACTACTACAGTTATACGCCAAATAATGTTGTTTTGGGTCAATGACAGATCATATATATGATGGTGGTCCCATAAGATTATAAGGGAGCTGAAAAATTCCTATCACCTAGTAACATCACAGCCATCACACCACAGTAGCTTAATGCATTACTCATGTATTTGTGGTAATGCTGCTATAAACATACTGGGCTGCCAGTCATATAAAAGTATATAAGCACACACCATATGTATAGTACATAATTCTTGATAATGATAATAAATGACTTACTGGTTTATATATCTACCACACTATACTTTTTTATCATTAGAGCATATTCTTTCTACTTATTAAAAAAAAATAGTTAACTGTAAAACAGACTCAGGTCCTTCAGGAGGTATTCCAGAAGAAGGCATTGTTACTAAAGGAGATGACAACTCCATATGTGTTATTGGCCCTGAAGATTTTCCAGTGGGATGAGATGTAGAGGTGGAAGATCGTGATAATCATGATCCTCATCCTATGTAGGCCTTGGCTAATGTGTGTGTTTGTGTCTTAGTTTTTAACAAAAATGTTGAAAAAGAAAAAAATTTTAAGAATAGATAAAATTTTATAAAGATATAAAGAAAGAAAACATTTTTGTATAGCTGTACATGTGCTTGTGTTTTAAGGTAAGTGTTATTACAAAAGAGTCAAAAACTTAAAAACTAAAAAAGTTTATAAAAAAAGTTACAGTAAGCTAAGGTTAACTTATTAAAGAAAAATATTTTTATAAATTTAGTGTAGCCTAAGTGTACAGTAATGTCCTAGGCCTTCACATTCACCTACCACTTACTGACTCACCCAGAGCAACTTCCAGTTCTGTAACCTCCACTGGTGAGTACACTATACAGGTGTATCATTTTTTATCTTTTATACCATATTTTTACTGTTCCTTTTCTATGTTCAGATATGTTGAAATACACAAATACTTACCATTGTGTTACAGTTGCCTACAGTATTCGATACGGTAACATGCTGTACAGGTTTGTAGCCTAGGAGCAATAGGCTGTGCTATACCATATAGCCTAGATACGTAGTAGGCTATTCCACCTACATTTGTTTAAATACACATTATGATGTTTGCACAACAAAACCACCTACTGTCACATTTCTCAGAATGTACCCCCATTGTTAAGCAATGCACGACCACACAACAAAATAATACCACCTACCTTTTTATATAACACACATTTAATTAAATCTGTTTTTATTCAAACCCTTCAATGATTCCTACCATTTAAAAGATTTTACCAATTTCAGATCTGATTTTTACTTTACATGCATATCACTTTTTAAAACTTTAATGAAATTTTTTTTGTTAAAAGGCACATTGTAATATCCATAAAAATCACAAGTTAGAAGCGCTAGTTTTTTTTGCAACTATTAAAATGAAATACATTTCATGATGTACTAACAAAAATCATCACATGTGCTGCCTGTGTTATACATAACATGGAAAATAATAACTTATAGGAAAAAGCTGACACTCTTATGCAGAAAATACAAGGCCTTTCACACTAATTCCTTATCCTCCCAAGCCATCCTATGGGCAAACCATCCTCAATCATTTGCTAATTTTCAGACAATGCCACATTCTTGCCTGACTGTACTCTGGCCCAAGCTGTTCTCTCTGCTTAGAAACACATGCCCTTGTATCTTTCAGGTATATTCTTCATCTTCATTCCAATTCAAGGCTGTCTTTTCTGCTCAAGGAAGACCTTTCTTTACATTGGGATTACATTTTATACACGTCTTCACATATTCAATAATATTCATTGCATTATTGTGTCCATCAAGCTACATGTATGTTTTTTTTATGCTTTCCTTTTAGATCATAAGCTCCTGAGGCCAGGATCCAAACCATTTTATTTTTAGATTTCAGTAATATAGTTCCTGGTAAGTAATAAGGAGATTTATTAAATTAGTGGGCACACAGATGAAAGCCTTTTTACTAAAGAATGCAAGTGAGCTACTAAAGTTCCCTGATATTCCAATAGGTGAATAAGGTAGAGGCCTATCTGTTTATCAATATGCATGCTTAAATGTAAGATATACTCAGTAATGGAAATATTGGTACATAAAGGGCTTTTAATCAGAAGTGAAATCTTTCAAAGGTTTCAATTTTTAGAGCACCTTAGCAAATTAATGAATATTCAAATTAATTGGCTGGTACTTTGTCTATCATCATCATCTTTTTCTGTGGATGATTTTTGTCATTTCAACTAACTCTGTTGATTATTTCTATATGGCTCTAATCAGGACTTCTAAGGAAGCTATCACTCAATACTTATTTGCCTAGTCAATTGTTTGGTCAGCAGCTGAAAAGTGCTTAAAATCATTTATTCTTTCCATGTGCTTATGGAAACCATATGTGATTTGAATGCATCCACTGCCTAAGGGCACAAACTCCATTAGTGAAATAACAGGAACAGAACTGGAGCCATTTAAGTTAGTCTTTCTCTCCCTTTTTAAAACCTTTTGGTAGAGCATGCAAAGTTGAATTTAGCAAATAAAAAAACGTGTGCAAAATAAAATGATGTTATTCATTGAGTATTTTTAAGACACATCTAAGAAAATAGAGTTTTGTTTGCATTTTTCCTATTTGGTTAAAATTATACTTTCTTTTTTCCCCTCTTAATTATTATTTGAAGTTACAGTTTTTCTTGAAAGTCATCTGCAAGCTACTGACAGGTGGAAGTTTGGTACCAAAGTGACAGTTCTTCACAATGCCATTATGGTTACTTCTCAAGCAGAGATTAATTTGTTGTCAGTCCTAAGAAGGGCTTAATTTTTTTCTTGATGTGATCTGAAAAATTCATTAGACATGCAAATAATCACTGTTGGTGACCTGAAAATAATAGTGTAAACAAAGCTACAGTACTGCCAGTCATATTAAAGTATAGCACATACAATTATGTACAGTACATAATACTTGATAATAAATGTGTTTGTGGTTTATGTTATGCTATACTATACTTTTTATCGTTATTTGAGAGTATACTTCTTCTACTTACATATAAAAAAAAGTTAATTGTACTACAGTTAAAACTGTAAAACTGGAGATGCAATAGTGAGAAAAACAGATGCTATAAGCCAAACATAGAAGAAATTAGGTTTTGAGCAAACAAGAATTATTATTAGAATTACAATACATAGAACAAGCGCATTTGGTACTCCTTTTCAGGATATGGGTGCTCACTGCACTAAGCTGTATCTTTACTGTGACACTGAGGTACTGGGCTACTGTGAGCAATCTCCTTGCTCCTTTAATGAAAATCACACTAAGATTCAGATCTTCAAGGTTGCAATAAATGGAGAATTTCCATGTGAGAAAGAGTAGCTTGACTTCAAAGCCCTGACTCTTGTTGTTTCATTGTTAATTGAAAAAGATTTGGGAATATTTTTTAATAAGCGAGCTAATGGGCATCCTTAAGTGAGAGAAAATTCTGTAGTTAACTGTAATAAAGCATGAAAACTCATGGCCATTGAAATTTTAAATTATTAAGTAAATATGTGCTTACTTTGAAATAAGGTACATCTCTTTTAGCTAGGCTGGCTGTAAAGACAAAAACTCTATCTACTACAGTACATTTTCCTATCTCAGGGAAAACAGAAGGAAAATATCACTGTGTATCATGTAGCTTAAAGTGCAGAGGACACATTGGTGAGTTGCATTTCTACTTCTATAAAAACTGAGAAAACTGAAAGAATCACTTATTTAAAAATAGTAAATTAGGAGCTTCCAGATAGCAGAACACGTGCAGGTTCCTAGAGGGTGCCACGCCCAGGGAGGGCATGGAAGCTCCGTGTCCCTTCTCATATACCTTCCCCTGTGCATTTCTTCATCTGTATCCCTTATAATAAACCGGCAAATGTCTTTCCCTGAGTTCTGTGAGCTGCTACAGCAAATTAATTGAACCCAAAGAGGGGGTTGTGCAAACCCCAACTGGAAGCTGGTAGGTCAGAAGTTCCAGAGGTCCGGACTTGTGACTAGTGTCGGATGGAGGGTGGGACAGTCTTGGGGACTGAGCCCTTAATCTAGGGGATCTGATGCTATCTACCTGGAGACAGCATCAGAATTTAATTGGAGGACATCCAGTTGGTATCCACTGCAGAATTGCTTGCTTGCTTGGTGGTAGGGAGAAACCCCCTATCCTCACATTTGGTCACAGAAGTTATCTTCTGTATTGATGATTGTTATGGTGTGAGAACAGAGGAACAATGGTTCGAGTTTGTTCTGAAACAATTGGTGTCAGAGGAGTGGGATTTACTAGAATGGCCCTGGCACATGGAAATGTGGTTTGGGAGGAGAAAGGATAAAAAGGTGGAGCATGAGGAACCTCTGATTCCTGGGTGGTCACGTATGGTAATGGAGTCACAGGCATGCTGCATTCACTTGCTAAAGGTAAAAGTTATCAGTGGAATTTAGAGGTGGATCCAACTCCCAGTGAGTTGGTTGACTGGATATATAAGGAAATACAAACTAATAAGAAAAAGGTGAAATATTCAATTCCTGGGTTATTGTTATCTATAATAGCTAACATGAAATTAAGTGAAAGTGCTGGGTCTGACCTTGATGCTACTCCAAGCTCAGATTCCAGTCAGTCTGAGCTTAGGCCACAAATCTCAAAGCCGTCCCCTAGGGAAGAAGTTATGCAGGGACAACAGAAAGTACCTCTGAGATCTATGGTTATCAAGAAGGTAGTCAATGTGGGGAATGGAAAAACCAAGTAACTATTGAAACCAGAAGGTATAGTGTGAAGGAATCATTCTATTTTGTGGTTCAGTGTCATCAGCTTCCTAGGAAACCTTCACTAAAATAGATTATAAGAGTAACCAATTTAGGGGCAGTATCTTTGGTATTAAAAGCTGCAGAATGGAAGAGCATGTTTGGGTTGATGCAGGACCCATAGCTCACTACTGACCAATCACAGATGGCCATATATGATGCAGACACATAGGAGATTATTCCTGAGAATTGCCAGCCTGGTGGTCTAGACAAAAGCCACTGTAAGTTCTGTTTACTCAGAGAAGCGGGACTGCCTGACTCCACCCAAAAAATGCCAAATGGAACACTTCAGATGAAGCAGTTAATATGTTTTGTACATAAGCCACATGGGGCTGGCTTTATGATGAATGGGATAGTCACCCACTGAATATGCCCATTCTCCACGTCATGATAAATGCTGTGGCCAAGTGGATTCCTTTTGCAGGGGCATCCCATGTGATGTTACTCCTGCAGAATCTAACAATAGTTCCAGAAGCCTGCCCACATTTGCAGTCTCAGCTTCCCAACATGGGCCTTACAGATGCTGATAAAAACAGGGTAACTAACAAGAGAATGGTGAAAGATAGAGGGGAAAGTCAAAGGACTCCCCAGGGAAGGTAGAAATTTTTAAATGGTTATTAATAAATAAAATGAATAAAGAAAACATTGATGAGGTGAAACTGAGAGGAAAACAAATTTTACCAATTTAACTCACTGGTTTGCTAAGTCGACATGAAATGTTATCAAGAATCCAGCAGGTTGTAGATAATTTTTAACAAGCTCAAAACAAATGTCTGTCTTATTTGTGTGGCTGATTTTGGCTAACTAATTTACTAAAAAAAAAAGATAAAAGAATAAAGGTCAAAAATCTAGAGACAAGCATGAAATATTAACTCTCCTTCAGAATAATCACAGGATGTATTGGCAAAAGCCTGTGAACTATATAATCTTGGTAAGAGACCATGTTATTAGAAATTTTGGTTTATGGTTATTTTCAATTCAAGACTGCAACATTTACTAAGCCTGATCAATCCAACACTGGGGTGTATTTCTTTTTAAAAATAATAGGCCAACGTATGTATTATGTTAAATTTTAAAATTCAATTGAGATGAAATTCTCAATGAAAGATTTGATACCACTTCCTCTCCAGGATTATCTGTCCTCCAATGTCTCATCTGAGTCAGACCCAACACCACTATGAGATTTCTTCAGCCTCTCCAGGCCATCCTGATTTCTCCATCTCTGAACTTTCTTACGCTTATCATATCAACCACCTTTGTTTTAACATTTATTGTTTTATTAAAAGAAGAAGCTGTTCCATGGTTTCTTTTGTATGAATCTTATGCTTCCAACATATTTTAGGCCACTAAAGAATAGAAACCAGCAGTACCTTTCTTACATTCAATATAGATTCCGTTTATTCATTCAACAAATAGTTATCTCGCACCCACTACATGCCAGGCATTGTGCTAGGAACTGGAAATCCAATAGTGAGAAGAACAGATGCTATAAGCCCTAATGGAAAGGAGAGTTTAAAGGGCAAGAAGTACTGATCAAATAAAGGAATGTAAAATAGTGACTGACAGGTTCTGCAAAGGACAGACACATAGTTATGTGTCACTTATGATGGGGACTCATTCTAAGAAATGCATCCTTAGGCAATTTTGTCATTGTGCAAACATCATAGAGGGTACTTATATTAATACAAACCTAGATGATATAGCCTACTACACACCTAGGCTATCTGGTATAGCCTATTCCTTCTAGGCTACAAACCTGTATAGCATATTATTGTACTGAACACTGTAGGCAACTATAACACAATGGTAAATATTTGTGTATCTAAATATAACTAGAAAAGGTGTAGTAAAAATAGGGTGTTATGATCTTATGGGACCATGGTCATATATTCGGTCCATTGTTGACTGAAACATGGTTATGTGGTGCATGCCCGTACAGTGCTATGAGAGCATATTAAATGAAGGAGTCAAAAAGGTACTGCCAGGAAATATCAAGATCTGAAGGATAAGTAGGTCTTAAGTTGGGATGGCACTCTAGGCAGGAAGATTAGCATATATAAAGGTTTTGAGGCAAGAGGAGGCAAAATAAATTTAAATATTGAAGGCTAGACCATGGCTAGAGCAAAGAGTGAAAGCACAATGGCTGGATAATAACCTATTCTTACCTTTGTTAATAGTTCTCTGTTTATTTTGAAATTTACAGTCCCTTGACCAGTGCTGATTTCACTCACCACTGTATCACATCTTAGCTGAAAAGATACCACATAAAATAGGTATGTCATACAATAGGCCTAATGAGATAATGTAGTTTTAATACTACAAAATTGGCTTACAAAGTCAGCAGGTGAATCATCTTTCACAGTCCCTGTATCTGGACCTGGGACTTAATCAATCTCTTCAGTTCCGTCATTCTATTTAGGTAAATACATTTCATTTTTTTTCCTGACTAGCATGCTATTCTGTATTCAGAATCTCTCTTTTCTTTCCCTCCCCTCAAATTCTTCATGTAACAGGGAACAGTATCACGCTACCCTCACTCTACCTACTCTGACATGTAATCAACACTTTTTATCTTACCCACCTTTCATGAGAGCCACAGAACAAGACATTCGGTTAGGGCTTACACTAAAGCACCTGCACCAACAGATATGATGTATTTAAATGGTGTGTCTTCTATGCACATGCTTTCATTTTTTAATGTATTAGATGTTCAGAACTCCTGATACATCTATGGATCTTCAGCAGATACCTGTTGTCACTGAACAGTCACAAATCTTTGTTTTTAAGAATTTAGAAGAAATAGGAAAAAGGGACTAAATATTGTAATTTGACTGATTCTACTCCTTGTATACTTCCTCATAGAAATCTGGAGTGACTTTGTCATCAAATAAATATTTACTCAGCTACCAAAGCTCCTTTATCATACTCATTCTTTAATTAAACATCTTTTTCTATGACAGTGACTTTCATTGTTACAATACTTCAGAGTTCCCAGATACCTCCTCTGTGTTACATGTTAATAACCCTATCTAAAAAAAAAATCCTTCTCCAACATCTGCCTTTTCTGAGGGTATTACGGTAACAATTTAGATTTAGTCATTCTTTATAATCCTTTCAATTCCTCTTTTAGATATCAAACCCAGCATAGTACTTAGAAATGAAAGAGGCTTATTAAATCATCTACCTGCCTCTTTTCTGTAATCATGATTCTATTTATACCTAATCATTTCTTCTCAAATTTTAATGTTCATCTTCTCAAAAACTCATTTTAAAAATTGCAACTCACTGCTCTAATTTATCAAGTTTGTTCTCCTAAATTCAAAAGTCCATCCAGCATTAATCTGTAAATTTAATTAACACTTCAGTACTCCTGTAAGTAGTTAATCAAAAAATTGAACAATGTCAGCTCAAGAGGAATGCTTTATAACTAATTTGAAAAATTGTAACCTTATAGTACATGGCTAAAATGAATTTAAATTATATTATCCAAAATGCCTTGAACGAAGAAACACTATTAAATTCATTATTATGGCTGAGATTGCCACAGGTTATTTTTTACTTTAAAATATTAAGTTTATTATAATGTCAAAAAGAGATAATAGTGCTAAGTTACCTTCTCCGCCAGTTTCTTGGCTTGAACTTGAGTATCCGGTCTCAAATGGTCACTGTTGTTTTCCAATAAAGAATACACAGAAAGCTGAAAATCAGCTACTTCTCTAAAGACAGACATTGAAATGGGAAAGAGCTGTTGTTACCTTAAAAGCAAAACTAGTATAACAAAGACTAATCACTATGGGTTGGTTCTCCACATCAACATAATTTTTATCGGAAGGTGTTATGGTTCTACATGCTTTCAAAGTTAAAACCAAGGAAATTAGAAATCACCTTGTATTTATTTAGAACTTTCTCTTACCATCTTATAAAATCCTTGCTCTTCTATTATCTAATTGTAGCTTTATGATATCTCTGTGAAATAGGCAGGAGAGCCACCTTAGTTTACATAAAACTGATGTCTGGCAAGTTAAATATCTCCTCCAAAATCTGACTGCAACTAATAAGCAGACTCAGAAAAAAGCCCAGGTCTCCTCTACAATGCTTCCTCTACTACTCCAAATGCTTGCTTCTAATTCAAGCCACCCCCCCCCAACCGACCTCCAAATGACATATTTTTAAAATGTTGTAATTTGAGTTTCACTCTTAACACTCTGTAATTCATTAAAGAGATAGACATTGCCACTTGTCCTTTTCATTGGGTTGGTGAAGAAACAAAGCAAAAACAGAAACACAAAACAACCAGTTAGTGAAAATAAATCATTTGTTTCATAAAATCAGTTATCTTTGGGGAAGGAAGGTATGGAATGGAATAAAGAAGCATGTATCAGTAACTTCAATAGTATCTGTTATGTCTTATTTCTAAAAAGAAAAATTAAAAGCCCCTCTCTCCCCTGCCAAAAAAAAAAGACAAAGTAAATTTGGAAAAAAGACTTGGCAATTTAGAAAGTGATCATGAGAGTGTTCACTACATTATTCTCTATGAATTTTTCTGTAGGTTTGAAATAGTTCAAGGTGTAAAAGAATTTTTTTAATCTACATACAAACATCTATATAACTGACCCCCACTAACATCTTCTGATGTTTTAATAAGGAACTAGAGAATAAGATTACGGGCGGAGTGAGTAGGTGGAAACACTACCTGCTCAGCCCATCTGACGCTGGCATAAAAAGGCATATTTTGGAGGGGGCACAAGTGACTTCCTTCATATCACTCATAAAATTCAGGGAAATGTCTAAAAATTCCTGTGTGACTTCTGGTTAATATCACATCACGTTAAAAAATCTAGCCTATAATGACCATTAAGAATTTTCCCAAGCCTTAATCCATTATCCAGCAGCCTTGTGTGAATTACACTTATCAACCTAAACTCATCTACTGACGGTCAAACTAGAAGCACAGACACAAGTTCACCTGCCAATCAGTGTCTACATGATTTGGGGTATGTTGCTTAGCCTTGCTGTATCTCAGTAAAATGGTGATGATAATGGTACCTACTTCCTAGTGTTGTTAAAAAATAAAGTCCTGTTATAAATAATATTAATCCTAGTTCTGATGTTAAACAAAAATGTTAAATAATACCAGTATTGACCCCTAGGGAATTATTTTTTCTGTACTTCTTTATATACTAACTTGGTTGGCAAACTGTTTCCTTTGTTTCTTTTCTAAAACTATTCTTTAATAAGTACATGACAATTCAATTTACTAAAAATTAATTTTAATTGTGTAAACTCATATGAGGTTTAACAAAGGACTCTGACAGGCGTAGTCAAGTATTTGTGCCAATAAATAATGAGGGAAACTGAAGAAATTAGTTTAATAAAATGGGAATAATATACAAAGTAGGACAGGACTAAGAAACATACAAAGATTTTTAAAAACCAAAGAAAATAAAAAGTAATAAGAGCAAAACCAGTAAGTACCCTAATAGCAATATTAATTAAAATGATACAGATTTGAACAAAAATTAGATTATGATTTTTTGATGCATAGCTAAGATACTTTATAAAAGCTTTAATATGACCACAAATCCATAGCATGGCTCTCAAATATCCCAGAAACACAAAGAAGTCACACGGTTTTCTGTAGTTTTTTAAAAATTGTGAATAGTACGACGCATCTATAATGAATAATAAATATCCAACTTAAAAACTGTATTATCTCAATGGAATCACAAATATTGCCAATTACTTCTGTGGCAAAAGGACCAAAAAAAAAAAAAAAATCCCCCTTTTAGCCTATTAATAGCAATTAACACCAACTTATTAAACTAAGAATATTTAAAACGTGAATTCTGAAATTACGCAAAGGGTAATTTGCCAGTAAGAAAGGCCTAAGAGAGAAGAAAATGCTTCAGGGAGGTGAGGGAGATAAACTAGACTTGACCTACTTTGTAGTTTTCTCTTTTGGGAGCTTTTAATTATACACCCACCAGGAACTTTTGCTTTGTTTATTTAAAGAGATGATACTCACATTTGAATTATGTATCAAGTCAGAACTAAAACAATGTAAATGGTCATCAATAGGTGAATGTTAGAATATTACATTGTTAAAAGTGGTATTTATGAAAAAAGAATGTCAATGGAAAAAGGTTCAAAAATCTTACATTATTCTGTTTTTTTTTAAAGCTGAAAAACATTTAAAGAAAAAAATAAAAAATACACTAACCTGCTAAAATCAGTTGTCTGACTGTGCTAAGACTACTGGGGACTTTTTTCTTTTCTTACTCTTCTTTATTTTCCTAAATTTCCTTAAGGAGATTATCTGTTTGGCTTTGTGATAGAAAAACAAATTAAAAAAAAAAATTCGTTAAAAAGATGTAACAGTTTCAGCTACTTGGGAGGCTGAGACAAGAGGATCACTTGAGCCCAAGAGTTCAAGACTAGCTGGGCAAAATAGCGAGACAGCGCCTCTTAAAAGAAGAGAAAAGAAAAAAAAAGACATAACATCTAAGCCATGAAAAGCAGCATATGTCAAAATAATCCAATCTGGACGAGGAGAATGGGTAGGGGTATAAATGGAACAAAACTGGTCCTGCATAGATGATGGGGGGTGATGGGCATGTAGGGTTCATCAAACTAGTCCCTCTACTTTCATTTTTTTATAATTTAAAAAAAGTTTAAAAAGCAATAGCTATTTTTCCACTATGTCTGAGGAGTTGCTGGGTGTTGGTTAGCGTGAAATCCATAGACTTGACAGCTGCTAGCTTATAACAAAGTTGTTACTTCTGTCTCCTATAATCAGTATCATATGGGAATTCACCCATAGTTGAAAATAAAATTGAGAGAATTAGATCTGAGCCAATTGATTCATATTATATTAAATAAATCACATTAACAAAAATAGTGTTTCTTAATTCTCCTGGCACTTAGTAGCATTCTAGAATAAAGTTAGAAATATAGAACAGCAAGGCTTAATTTTAGTACTGTAAAGGAAACCTAGTTTATTATGGTGAAGTAGTAGAGGTAAAGGTTCCCATTGTTTTATGTAAACTTAATATGCAGAAAATGGGCCAAGATGGTTCAGCTTCTTAAAGGCCTTTGAAACACAAAATAAAACTGAAACATTCCCCTTATTATGCAGAGTGTCACTTATAGATTTTAAGAAATAGGTATCTGGTTTGGAAGGTCACATCAATTTATATATGAGATCCCCTTGCTCAGTAGTTGCCTCTGTTCTTGAAACTTGACATAAATGAAGCTACAGCAGGCCATTTTATAGGTGCTCTCTTTTACTGCAAGTCCGAATGTAGTCTCTCTTTCTCTTCCACTTATTTCTTTGCCCTATTCTGGGAACAAGAATATTCGTCCTATCTTAAATCCTGACAAAATTAAAGGAACAAAATACAAGGACATAAATTGCACTGATGGTTATATCTTTACTTCTTTTCAAAGGTTAGGACTTAAATGCCTACTATGTAGCTAATTTCTTGTCATTATTAATTGACTAACAGAGCTTTTTATCCAAGTATTGAAGTTTTCTATCCAAGCAGTAAACAAGTATCTATTAGGATGACCAAACTCACAAAGAGAGAGAGATTTTCCTGCATCCAAGAAAGCAACTATAGGTTGTATGTAGTCCTGACCAATAGTTCTCTATCACTAGGAGTCCTCAAATGGAAACTCAAAAAATAAAAACACAAAAAAAACCTAGCAGATAAGTATGGTACCACAATATTCAAGCAACAGATGGTTGTATGGTCTTTAACATCCCTTCAAAAACCCTGAGATTCTAACCACAATTTTAGTTCTTTCATTAATATTTGTTGTTACAGAATTAAATTTGAACCTGATTCCCAAAGACTTTGCCATAATTATAGTTACTTGCATAAACATACAAATAATTAACATAATATAATCTGCCCTACCAGAATACCTAAAATACAGATTTTAATTTTATTATTTAAGTGAAGGGAATAATAGTTTGAATGTAATGGATCATATCTTATTGTTATAATAATTTCAAGGACTAGTCTGTAAATTGAAGAATTTTTTTTTTTGGTATATCAAAGTCAGCAACATTTTAGATTGTTACTAACACATTATACTTAACTCTTTTTTGGAAACTGGAATGGCAGATATTGACTTAATCAAGTTTTCTGGTGGAAGATCCAACACTCTGGAAAGCTAAAAATCAAAAAGAACAAAACAAGGCAAGATTATTGACATATTTGTTCTAGATTCAATGGAATACTACTTATCAATAAAAAGAATAAATTATTGACACACTTAACACAAATCAGCCTCAAATGCATTATAAGTGAAAGCCAGATCCAAAAGGGCATATATTGCATAATTCAATTTATTTGACATCCTGGTTAATAACAACACTCTCCCATTGTCAACAGAAATCATTTGTTGAATTTCACAAACATTAACTGTAAAAAATGGCCAAGACTTTCAGACCTAGAGCTATCATTTATCTTTAAGATACTTTGTACATTTCTGCTTTGGTCTAGTTCATTTTTAAGTTTAAATCTCAAGGTACAATCTTTATTTTTAAATTTCTAATCCTCAGGAAGTAGTTGTATCTCCCCAAAAGTTATTTAGGATATATTCCTAGAAATGGGTAAATATTTATAGAATGATGCTATTAACAGTTCATACTATGAAATGTTCCTGCCAATAAACAGACATAAGTAATAATAATTTTAGAAAAATTATTTATAATCTCTTTTAGAAAAAAAGGGATCCAAATTCCAGTTTCACTTTTATTAGCTGAGAGACCTTGGGAAAGTCATTTTACATGAATTACCTTTAGTATTCACAGCTGAAATATGGGGAATAATAAGCCTACTAAATAATAAATGAGGGCTCTTGTGAGAATTAAAAAAATATGTCATGATAAGCCTGTAATAAACATTATTTCCTTCTCCCCTTAAAAGGTTTTA
Organism: Propithecus perrieri; assembly: GCA_963574695.1. Taxonomy (NCBI): domain Eukaryota; kingdom Metazoa; phylum Chordata; class Mammalia; order Primates; family Indriidae; genus Propithecus; species Propithecus perrieri. The sequence goes on along the minus strand of CAUYRB010025302.1, from coordinate 14,520 downwards.
GTTTACTTTGGACATAACATCAAACTTATCCATAACCAAGATTTTCTGCCTATCTCAACTATAATACCTCTGCTGGAAAAAAAAAAAAAACTTAGTGATGTAGATCAATTTCAAAGCATTTACTCTGACAAAACAGTTGTGAACTAGGTAGTAATAAAATGTGTACATTCAAATGAACAACACACAAAAAATTCTCTTTCAGAGAACTTTCCTTTAGTTAAACTAAGAACTACTTAAAAATCGTTTATTCTTTTATCAGATTTCATCTACTCCAAAGAAGCTCTGAGAAGTCTAATAAACACATAAAATAAAGTGGAGGTATAAAATTATACCAGAAAACCTAAGCTCAAGATAATGATTGTGCTTCTCAGCAATCAAGGTACAAAAGGAATCTAACTGCACAGCATGCTTTTCCTAGTAATAGATCCAGCAAGTCAGTAGCAACAAACTTTTTCTACAAGTAATTCTAAGACTAAGTTATCTATTCACACAGAGATACAAATACCAAAATAGTAATTTCAATAGTAGTTTTAAAAAAGGCACAGAAACATTCTTATATGATATAAATTTAAAAAAACAAAAGAGAAAGGGTTTAGGGGGAATGAGGAGTCTTGTTTAATGGGTGCAGAGTTTTAGTTATGAAAGATGAACAGAATTCTGCAGATAGATGGTGTTGATGGTTGTACAATGAGAATACACTTAATGCCCCTGAACTGTACACTTAAAAATGGTTAAGATGACAAATTTTATGTGTATTTTCCCACTATTAAAAAAAATACCCAAAGAGAAAGTCTTCTGGGACAAAGAAGTGAAATGAAGGCTTCTTCATACATTAATTTCCCACAACATCAAATTAAAAAGAAAAGGAAGGAAAGAAAGAAGGTAGATAGTAAATACGTATGTAGGTGGTTCTCCAGCAGCCAATATATAAGGCAGGCAGAGCCCAAAGTCATAGACTTCGGAAGTGATAGTCAAGGAAAGATATAACAGATTCTAGAGCAGAATGGAACAGCCCTGTTTGGTGAGGCTAACTTGGTCCTCATGTATCAGAAATCATAGAATTGAATCAACAATCTCGTTAACACCCCAAATCTAGAGACAAACAAATTGAATAAATTCCATTATTTTTTTCCTTGTGTGATTGGGAGATGCTGCAGAGCTGTGGGAAAAAATGAGTAAAACAAAGAAGTGAATTCTGACACTTTCCAAGTTGGAAAGTACCCTAAAAATTCTAGGGTAGCACACTGAGCACCTTGCCAGTGGAAAAGCAACACATTCCCCAATTATAGGAAGCAAACCTTGATATGGTTTTATGTGAGCAGTAAGAATCAGGAGGAATTTTTTTTTTTTTTTTTTTTTTTTTGAGACAGAGTCTCACTTTGTTGCCTGGGCTATAGTGAGTGCCGTGGCATCAGCCTAGCTCACAGGAACCTCAAACTCCTGGGCTCAAGCAATCCTTCTGCCTCAGCCTCCCAAGTAGCTGGGACTACAGGCATGCACCACCATGCCCGGCTAACTTTTTCTGTATGTATATTTTTAGTTGTCCAGATCATTTCTTTCTATTTTTTAGTAGAGACGGGGTCTCACTCTTGCTCAGGCTGGTCTCGAACTCCTGACCTTGAGCAATCCACCCACCTCGGCCTCCCAGAGTGCTAGGATTACAGGCGTGAGCCACGGCACCCGGCCTCAGGAAGAATTTTTATAGGAAGAATGAAAAGTATCAGGGCCAGTTAGCAAAAATCTAATATGTCAAGTCAGCGTTCAGGAATAATGTGCACAGGTCACCACAACCTACTGGATAGACAAAAGAGGAATGGGAAGCTCAGAGTTTATATTTTTGCAACTACAAAAGTGAGGTGAGCCAAGAACAAATGGGACATGGAGAGTGAAGGAGTCACCCACACAATGTGTGAACAAACAGAAAGTCTGGAAAGAGCTGTCAAGCATGAGCAAGAAGAAAAAGAAGAGGCATTACCTCTTCTTTTTGAATAGGCAAACAAACTGAAAGAAACAGAGCAAGAGAGAAGAGGGAGAGAGGGAGGTATAAACTGAAAGAAAGATAGAATGGAAAGAATGTGGTATACAAGAGATCAAAGAACTCTGCCCAGAAGACTATAACTCAATGAATACAAAGACATTCTTCACAAATGCTTTGGGATTTGGAACTTTTTGAGAATGTGAATACAGTAAACAATACGTAAAAGACAGGATGAAAAAACAAGAGAGTGAGATTAAAAAAGGAGTCTCAAAATTAAATAAACATCTTTTACCATAGAATAATTAAAAAATACAAAGGAAGAGAATAGTTGTAATAGAAAATAAAAGTATGACACAGGACTACAATAATCACAGAATGCAGATTTTAAAGAACAGAGATTAATAATCAGAGAACAATAAGATTGAAGTCAAAATTATCCAACTTCAGGAAAATTGATGTCCCTAAAATCCAAAAAGAAGGAAGACTGGCAAACAAGTAGACAGGAAGAAAGGTAGACTGGTTCTCCAGCAGCAAATACATAAGGATAAACAGACAAAGCCCAAAGCCACAAACTTTGAAAGAGATAGCCAAGAAAAGATACAAAAGATACTGAGGCAGAATGAGGCAGACTTATTTGGTAAGGTTCCTAATTTGGTCTCACTTACCAGAAGCCATAGAGACAAATCAACAGAACCTTAGAATAATAAAAAGTATCTATAGATATTTACTTTGGCTCCCTCAAAAGCAGGGCCTGAGAAAAAGACTTGTGTGCAGGCAGTTTATTTGGGAGATCGTTCCCGAGGACAGAAGTGATAGACTGGGAAGAGTGAGAGGGAAGGAGGAAAAGTTAATATATATGCCACCAAGGCCACTGAATACAGGCAATTGGGGCTTAAGAAGTATACCTACCTCCTAAGAAGTATACGCAACGTCTACCAAAATTCTCTAACCAGGTTGGGCACGGTGGCTCACGCCTGTAATCCTAGCATTCTGGGAGGCCGAGGCAGGTGGATCGCTCAAGGTCAGGAGTTCGAGACCAGCCTGAGCAAGAGCAAGACCCCATCTCTACTAAAAAAATTAAAAAAAAAAAAATAGAAAGAAATTATCTGGACAACTAAAAATATATAGAGAGAGAAAAAATTAGCCAGGCATGGTGGCACATGCCTGTAGTCCCACCTACTCAGGAGGCTAAGGCAGGAGGATCGCTTGAGCCCAGGAGTTTGAAGTTGCTGTGAGCTAGGCTGATGCCACGGCACTCTAGCCAGGGCAACAGAGCCAGACTTTGTCTCAAAAAAAAAAAAAAAAAAAAAATTCTCTATCCAAAATAACTCCACCACACCAGAGCTAAGTATATGCTGGGACCAGCAAGCTTTAGACAGGACAAGGTGCTGTTAGCAATAGGTGAATGGAAGCACACAGGAACCGTTCTCACAAGTGGCAGGTGAAATCAGGGGTGTGAACAAGGTGATGGGAGACAAAACACATTCAATAAAACGAAAAACTTCCATGAAATAAAGAACCAAATTTAAATTGTGGTACATTACTGTAATGGCATACCATGCAGCAGTAAAATCAAAGAACTAGGCCTCTATGCATCATTATAGATAAATCTCTTTAAAAATTGAGCCAAACAAAAAACCCAAGCTGCAGAGAGATAATTTCAGTCTGATACTATTTATATAAAATTTAATAACTTGCAAAATAGTATTTAGGGATACATTCATAGGTAGTGAGTAACATGCACAGGTATCATAAACACAAATTTCAAGATAGATATTACCTCTTCAGGGATAGGTACCCTGCGGAATTTAATAGTATTTGTAATATTTTGTTTTTCAAGGTGGGTGGTGGGTACATATATATTAACTATATTCTTCCCTGTGATTAACTAGTTCAATAAAAAAAGACAACTACAGATCAAAATAAATTATGTCAGGAAAATATACAGAAAATTCAACACTGAGATACATCCTGGTTAAGTTACTAAATTTCAAAAATAAAGCAGCCAATCAAGAAAACTCCATGGGAAATGAAATAAACACACTTCACTGTGTAGGTATGTTACCTAATCACAATGATCATAATCTCGTTCAAGTAGATAATTTAGTAATGATATTACATATGAATAGATTCATCTAATAAAGAAGTTGCAAACTGGTATGTCTGTTTCAACTGCTGAGTTGTTGTTTTTTAATTTGAATTAGTTACCAACATACAAAAATTTTATGACAACATTGGGATTGTTCTGTGCATTTGCATCTATGGTACCAGAAAAGAAAATTCGAAGTCAAAACTAAACAATATTATTCCTTTATTTTTAAAAATACAGGCAAAAAAGACTTGGATATTATTTCTAGATCTATTTTGACACTATTCCAAATATGTAAATTTTCTAATGATCAAACTTCCTTGTGACACTTCTAGGATTATTTTATCAGAGAAGTCATAATTTCTTAAAAAAAAAAAAAAGTTAAAAAAAAAAATAAAGTACCATGAGCCCTTTCTGAAAAATCTATATAAAAAGAAATCCAGACAATTAATCCATATATCAGGAAAAAGATTGGTGGTAAGCATTTTATCCAATTCAATATAAAATGAGGAGACAAGTTGTGCAGATATGGTTAATAAACAGACTATAAATCCTACAAACTGAGTGAGAAAGTTAACCCAACACATATTGGTGAAGATAGAGGAAAGTTATACATCTAATGTTCTCACCTCTCAAGGCACAGGCTGATATTGTCTAAATTTGAAACATCAAGTTTTTTTAAAAAACCCTCCAAACTGTTTTTTACAGTCTCTTTTCTTTTCTGTAAAGACCTCATTTAGGAAATACATCAATAATTCCTTGAATTGTACTCTGGTTTCTCTTTTGTTGAATTCAAACAACACTATACTTAATACTTTTTATTTAAAACAGCATTCTGGTAATGGGTACATGAGGAATCATAACACCATTATACTTTTAGTTTGTTGGACATTTTCCATTATAAAACTGAAAAAAATTCATTACAACACAGCCCAGTTCTTATAGAAAGTGTATCTATCTAGATAGACTTCATTCCTGTCTTCCTTCATTTTTTCTGCCTGTGTATCTGCATAGAAATATATCTAAGAATAAAAGTCAATCAATGTTGGCCAGGCGCGGTGGCTCATGCCTGTAAACCTAGCACTCTGGGAGGCCGAGGTGGGCAGATTGTTTGAGCTCAGGAGTTCAAGACCAGCCTGAGCAAGACCGAGACCCCGTCTCTACTAAAAAAAATAGAAAGAAATTAATTGGACAACTAAAAATATATATAGAAAAAATTAGCCAGGCATGGTGGCGCATGCCTGTAGTCCCAGCTACTGGGGAGGCTGAGGCAGAAGGATTGCTTGAGCCCAGGAGTTTGAGGTTGCTGTGAGCTAGGATGACGCCACGGCACTCTAGCCAGGGCAACAAAGTGAGACTCTATCTCGGGGGGAAAAAAAAGAAAAAAAAAAAGTCAATCAATGTTAACAACAGTGATTATGTATGGGGGAGTTTTTAAAAAATTCTTTGCACCTGTTTGTATTGTTTAATTCTTTACAATGAGCAGGCATTATTTTGCAAAAATGAGAACTTTTTCTTTACCAAACCACAACTGTATAAAAATACTTCTAGGGAATTCCTACTGAAAATTAAGCAGTATGGCTCAGATATGTATGCTTTCTGTTTATCTAATTTCACATAGGGCCAAACCATTCGCCTAGGGTAATGGATGGTAAGTTTGCCACACCAGAAAGTCTCGAGTAGAGGTAGTGGGAAAGGAGGGATTCAAAATACCTTGCCCTTGGAGATTCTAATATAACATAGTAATGGCTAGTATTTATTGAATGCATATAACATACCAAATACTAAGCATATTCTAAGCACTCTACATGTATTAATTCATCGAATCCTAGACAAATCTACAAAATGGCTCAATAATTTTACAGATGAGGTACAGAGAACTTACAAATCTATCAGAGGAGAAACTGGATTTAAACTGGAGTCTGCCATGGTCAATGTTCTTAATCACTACACCAGTGGTTCTCACACTTTGCTGCACGTTGGGAAGACTCTGGGGATCTTTAGAAAACGCTGCCTGATTCCCACGTGCAAATATTCTGATTTAATTAGTACAAGGTACAACCTGGGCAGCAGGATGTTAAAAAGTTCCCCAGCTGATTCTAACACTGCATTATACCTTTCTGCCTCCAGGTTGCTCTTGGATAGAGGTTATCAAGCCTGGAAGAACATCAGAATCATCTGATGATTTTTATAACTTCAAGGCACCTGTCCCATCCCAGGCCAATAGGCCTGGGATTAAGTATTTTTAAATGCTTCTCAGGTGGTTCCAGTCTGCAGACAAGGCTTAAGAACCATGGCTTAGGGAGATTGTAGTAGCCTCCTACTTTAACAATGCTCAGACTAGTGAGTATTTTTAATTAGTGATACATCTTTCTCTCAAATGGCTGGGGTTGAAAAAAATTGAGAACGATTTCAAGTGGTCAAATGTTAGAGTGCATGGTTTTTAATTCACCTACATTCTCATAGGTTCAGAATTATTCTGGAAATAATACAACTTTCTTCAACTGTCTCAGAGGTTGGATTTAGAGCTTTCTCAGATAGGAAAGTGGTCTATAGGTCTCCTTAGCTTCAAGGTTTCTTTTCTTTTTCCCCTTCAGGTAAAGCTGTTTCTCCTGGTATTGGGCTTCATCTAGGACTAGCTCAGGTATAGAAGGGACTATTTATAACTACTTAAGGCCTCAAACTGATAAAAGAAAAAGTTTTATAAAATAAAATATGCTAAAAAGTTAATGAAAACAAAATAATAAAAGGAGACTACAACAGTAAACCTGAAAATTTTAACAGAGAAAATAAAATCAACAAAATATTAGCCACAGTCCTTAAGAAATAAACTAAATAACACAATTGAATGAGGAATAAATCTGAAGTTGAAAGCAGGGAGCACTTCTTAAGACTGTATCAAAAGTGAAAATCCACACCTGCCAGATCTGGTTTGGGAACCTAAGACCAGAGATTCTAAATACATAAGAATGGCTAATATGTGATGAGTGCTTACAGTGCACCAAGCACAATTCTAAGCCTTAGATTTGGAAACCTAATATCAGAGATTCTATTGTAATAGAATCTTTGGCTCCCAGCACATCTACTGTGAAAGCACATTAATTAATTAGCTTGCAGCAGTCCTCAACCATTTGCTTCCCTGGCACATAGGCGAACACGATTCCTACCCCTAGTACCCATATATTGAGCAAAAAGCCAAAAAATATCCTATCAGGTCTGGCTCTAGGCCAGTGTTAAATTCAGTTAAGAGCTAAACTTGCCAGGCAAGATCAAAATCTGTGGTAACTGCATAAAAATCCTAGTTTTGCTAATGAAAAAGAAATCCATATACTTTCGCAAGCAAACATAGGTGCAAAACTGACATCTTCTTATGAAAATTAGCTCTGTATTTTTATCCATATAACACAGTCCACAGACTATGAGTCTTAAAATTCTTAAAAGGTTACCAATCACTCTTCCAGATCTTAAATTACTTAAACTGTCAGTTACCCCTGGTTATTTCTCACTTTTAAATCTTTAATACTACCCAGGTTAGGCTCTGTAGGTTTGCCACCAAGAGCCAATGCAGAAATCCTCCCACATTTACAGAAACTTTCCTTAGGAACAGGTCTGGATAAACTCCAAGACACAAAAAAAGAAGCAAACGAGGTAACAATTGAAGCTTCAGGGTTCAGAAGAGAAATTCCCAAACGATTTGGGAGGCAAGTTACTACTAATTATCTGTAATAAAAGAAATTTAGCATGGCTCTATGTACAACTTGTGGTTTTAGGCAGAACTGAATGAGGTGGGTCTGTGAGAATTAAGTAAGCAGCAAAGTACAGTACACACTGAGATAAATCAGTCCTGTTGTACCCTTTAATGTGGGATGAATATCTTCCCAACATAAATATTTTACCTTAGGACTAATGACAACAATTGGTCCACAAGTTTAATTGCTTCTTGAGGCCACATCTGAAATCCGATGATAAAACTCATCAGCAGAGTCAAGGGAGTCTGCCTTCCTAGTCACTGTTAGCAATGTGTCTGCTCTATCAAGTTATGTGGATATAAGTTAAGGTAAGCTTAAGGCCACTTATGTACCAGTTACATGACAACTAAATGCAATTCATGATCCTGGAAAGAAAAATCAACAAACTGGAATACAGACTGCAGATTAAAGTACTATATCAACGTTATGCGAATCTAATAAGTGTACTGTGAATAAGATAAGCCTGTTCTTAGGAAATAAATGATTATATATTAAGAGGTAAAGGATCTTGATATCTGAAACCTACTCTCGAATGATATAGGAAAAAAAATTATGTTGATAGATATAAAGAGAATGATGATTTGGTGGCAAAATGTTAATATTAATAATTGGTGAATCTGGACAAAAGGCATATGGAGTTCTTTATTCTATTATCACAACTTTTTTGTAAGTTTGAAATTATTTCACAATTATTAATAAAAGTAAAAATGAACCAGCTAAATTTAAACTTAATGAAGAAACATAAATGGAAAGAAAGAAAGAAAGAAAGAAAGAAAGGAAGGAACGAAGGAAGGAAACCAAATCTGTACTCTGTCCTCATGTTTCTGAGTCAGACATAGTGCTGGCTATTTTACAAATGTTATTCTGTAGAATAAAAAGAATTCTGGATTTGAAGCAAACAGCTGGGTTAGTATTTCCTTTTTTTGTTTTTTTTTCTTTTTTTAATTTCAGCATATTATGGGAGTACAATAGTATTTCAACACCATGATTTCACAGTTATGTGACCTTAGGTTATTTCTTCCATCTTCCTGAATCTCAGTGTCCTTCTCTATAAAATAAAGATAATACAAATATCATGGTATGATTGAGAAGATTAAATGAGATGAAAATATCAAGTATTATATACCATATGTGCACACCACTAAGCATAGCATACCATTGTGCTCAGTGTTGAGAGACAAATCTTCATGGGACTCACGTTTCTGCATGTCTTGAAAACAAGGCACAAACTGCCTTGTTCTGGACTATCTTTTCAAGGATATTTGTATAACAAACAGATTTGTAAAACAGAAATACTCCCTCACTCCACAGCAAAGGTCAGGCATGCTTACTGCTCATCATAAAAGACTCAGGGTTTCTCTCTGGTAACACGGCACACTGCTTATGGAGGTATCATCTGACCCTGTTCACATTGTGCTGTGGGAAAAAGAGGGGCTTGGGGAACTGACAAAAAAAATTGTTGATACTCTGGTATCAATTACTGCTAATGCTATGAATAACAAAATCCTTTTCTTTCATTCCAGGGTCTTATGTTTTCTGCCACCATCATGGAACTGTGGTAGGCTAAATGGAAGAGCAAAATCACAGACCCTTCACATTCTTGACACTGAGCACTTTCTGTTAACATTATCTCATTAGATTTTATCAGTAGCCCTGTAAAGTTAAGCAAAATACTACATGGTATAAGTGAAGTATCCCATAAATAGCAGTTATTATTATCTTCATCATTATCATTATTAATCCTTGCAACAGTCCTGTAAACTTTGAATCAATACCATCATCTTACACCTGACAGATTAGTTAACTTGCCAAGAGTTAGTCACACAAATCGTGGGGCTGGAACTTTAATCCATCCCACTATTACCATGTCATCTTATAGCTTTAAAATTATAATCTCATTCAGTGAAACTGTAAATTTTATATGACATCACAACAGAGATAATCAGGTACTCATTCTTCAAATATGTATTAAATGCCTTCTATGTTCCAGGCACTTTGCCGGTGCTGGGGAAATAACATTGAATAAGACACGTTCTCTGTCTTCATGAAGCTTACAGAGGAAACATACATGAAAACTAGACAAAACAATAAAATAATTACTAACTCTTACAACTGTCATGACAGAAGCAAACAAGGGACTGTGATAGAGAACTGGAGGACAAATTTTTCAAATTGTAAGTTGCCAGTAAGAAATAAATTCATAAGTCTCAACCACCAGTTTTTGAAAAATGTAGTTCAGAATAGAAAAGGATATATACACATTATGAGCTATGTATTGTTTTATGAAACTTTCTTTTTGCATAAAGGGTCATGGTATAAAATGCATTTCTTTTAAGCAAAGCGAATAATCTATTCAATGAGAATGCAATGGGAATGGAAAGACCTTGCTATGTTAGAAAAACAGAAAATAACATTGTGGTTAGAACCCTATAGAAAGGATAGCGTGGCATGAATTGAGGTTGGAGAAAGAAGCTAAAGTTCTGGCAGAGACTCTGTGCAATGTAAAAAGATTAGTGACACAATTTCATTTACATTTTAGAAGTCGCTTTTCTTGATACATGGAGAATGGATTGGAAGGAGGGCAAGACTAGGTGATAATGGTAGCTCGGTTTGCAATAGAAAAAGGGAGGGCAGCAGCAATGGAAAGGGGTGGATGAATTCAAGATATTTTGAAGATAAATTCAATAGGACCTGCTGAAATAAGGCATCAGAAGCATACCCTAAATTTCAGTCATACCCAATATTGTGGTTCCATTAACACACCATGCTTTCCAGATGTGTCTATGCACATGCTCCTTTTAGCATACCGTACCCCTCCCCAAACTCTCACCCTATTTACTTGACACACTTACCCATACTCGCTTCAAGACTCAGCCTCAACATCAACTTTTCCACAAAGCCTTCTCTGACCCTTAGGAGCTTTCTTCCCTACGTTCCCTTAGCACCTTGTGCATGCTTCTAATGGAGTGGTTACAGACTGCATTGTAATAACCTGTTTATATCTGTTTCCCAAGCTGTCTGGAGCCATTCCAGGGCAGAAACCATTTTTTTTATTCCCTTTTAACTTTGAGCCTGATGACAGTGCTTAGAAAACTGTAGACTCATTAATCAAAGTTTGCTAAATGTACACGACATTGCATGTAATATATTCCTTCATTCCTAAACTAGTAAAGGGATCTTCAATACTTAGTAAAAGTACTAAGTACAGGTTCAGTATCCCTTATCCAAAATGCTTGGGGCCATAAATTTTTTGAATTTCAGATTTTAGAATATTTGCATTATATTCACCCATTGAGCATCCCTAATGTGAAAATCCGAAATTCTCCAACTAGCATTTCCTTTGAGGGTCATGTCAGCACCCAAAAAGTTTCAAATTTTGGAGCATTTCGGATTTCAGATTTTTGTATTAGGGATGTTCAACCTGTGTTGTACATGTTTTTATTTATCTTCAAGTTTTGGATCATTCCTCAATGACTCCATATTCAGAGAAATATGTATCTGCATAATTTACATGGCCATATAAATCCATTAGATTCTGTTTAATGATCAGATTGTATTTCTTGCTTTGACAAACTAAACAGCATAGTGTATAGGAAAGATCTGAATTTGGTGTTAGATCTCTGTTCATAAACCAACTATACAATTTATTGACTCTGTGGCTTTGGGTAGGTTATTTAATCTGATATCAATTTGCTCATTTGTATAATAATTTAATACTTTTATATCATAGGTTGCCATGGGGCCTAAATGTGAATGTAAAGTAACTACCACAAATATATACTCAATAAATGTTAGTTCCTGTTCCTCCAACTTACCTTCTTTACAAGGAAGAATATAATCTTTGCAAAACTAAACACAATATATTTCTCATCACGGCACGCTATCTTGACCTAAGGGCTGAGAGCAGAAACCATCTACCCCCACACCCAGTTTGGATACTGTGGTCCAAAACTACCAACCCCAATATAATTTACTGTATACATAAACATGACTTTATTATTACTTTGTCTTCATTAACATAACTTTACTATTCTAGAAGACTCCTGCCCGGAAAAATAACTGAATTGTTCATTATAGGAACCTTCTGAAAAATCTATCAGGTCAATAGAAAGCATCAAGAGTTTATGCCTTAAGATTCCTTGCTTGCTCTTTCCACCAATCTTAAACTGCTATATCAAGATCAGTGTCCAATCCTAATTAGCCATCTGCCCCTGCAAGCCCCTCCAACCCTCTGCTACTGAAAAATCGGCCTTAAACCATGCTTCAAATTATTAATAAAATTTCACCTGGCTTTCCCAGTTTGAGACACTACCAAAGCTCTGTTGAGGTGGTGGTCTTCCTTACCCTAGCAAGCAATAAACTCAGCTTTGTCTTATCTAAAGGTCGTGTTGGTGATGCATGCGAAATCACCATTGGAAAGGACAGGCAGTACATCTGTAAGCATAAAGACAAGGCAGAGGGATTTCCCCACAAATGTCTAGAAACACTACAAAAATGAGCTAAGTTAAATTATATACCCGGTAAAATATATCCATTAATATGTACGTTAATAAAAAGGAAATGGTTTATCAAGACCACAATAGAAAGTTTCCTTGCAAAATTCCCCAAGTGGCCATGAAGTCTTAAAAATTCTTTTTGACGAATCCCAGGTTTGTATTACCATTTTTTATGCCTTTTCTCATTACAGAGCTGTTCAAATACGACTCTGAATCAAGAAAAATTGGGTCTCAGATATCTCATGTATCTTTGGAAGTTACCAAAAATAATTCTAGGATAGGCTGCCAAAACGACTGCAAGAGAAATACCAGCTTTTAAATTAGATCCTTTCGAATGGCAATTCAGATCCATCATCAACTTCTCTAAGTGAAATGAACACTAATTTCTACAGGGCCTAATCATGGCCTAATGACTTTCAACCCAGGTAAAGCATACAAACTGTGGGGTGGGGAGGAGTGACGGAAACAAGTGCCTTTCAAGGTTTACTCCGACCCTCCACAGGTTTGCCTCTGGAGCTCTAGCAGCACCAGAGAAGGGGGAGGAGGTGGCGGAAGGAAACGGAATTCCACGGAACCCGCTCTCCCTCTGACTGAGGACTGGCCCGCAGCGGCGAAAGTGCTTTGGGATCCATGGCTCAGCGGGGCCCCTCCTTCTCCCGGTTCCGGTATCCGTACCTGGCAGGCGATGGACCTGCGAAACCCGCACGCCATGACTGGCTCTAGGAAGCGCGCCACAGTCCCGCCCCCGCCCCGCCCTCTTTTATGCCCCGCCTCCATGCACCGGAAGCCCGCCCTGGAGGATGACGCCAGCCAATCAAGGGCCCGCGTGTCCCGCCGCTAACCTCTGCCCTGCTGCCGCGAGGGAGCGCGGGAAATCCCGAGTGCATCTGGAATTCGCGGGCACGCTAAGACCATGGCCACCTCCTCGGTGTCCAAGGTACGTTGAGGCGGGAGCACACTGGGGCTCTGCAGCTGCCTCATTCCTCTTTGAAGAAGGGATGAAGCGGAGATTAGGTAGGCCTCAGCTCCCTGGCTTGAGAGGAGGGAGCGGCAAACTGAGCTAAGGCGTCCTTGCCCCACGTCCAGTTGAGGCCAGCTGTGCTTAGGGAGCGAGAATGCGGATCTGCCTTGTGCGGCTAGGAGTATTTTTAAGTTCTGGGTGGTGGAGATGGGATACCCCCAGGATGAGCCCCGGTGTCTGTTCCTTTTTCCCTCTCATGCAAATGTACTGTGCGCCAAGCACTCCGTTAGGTACCGAGATACAGTGATAAACAAAGTAGACTCAGTTTCTGTACTCAAGAGAGACATTAAACACATAAACTGATGATCACAAATTGTCATGTTAGCAAGGAAAAAAGTTGTAAGTGAGAGAACAGAGGAGTGGAAAGAACCTAATACAAATTGCCAGGGGTCGGCGAAGGCTTTTTGGAAAAGGCGACATTTTGACTGAGACCTGAAAAATGACTAGAAGTTAGGCAAAGGATTGGGGGGAGGAGGGCAGAGAGAACGACGTGTTCTTTGGCCCAGAAAATAGAAATAAAATGGCACATTGAAGGAATTGAAAAATCGGTGTAATCGGAAAGTAGACAAAGAGCGAGAACGTTATGAAAATTAAAAAGTAATGCAGATGTGAGTGTGGAAAGGCAAGGATTTGCAAGACATAGTTTAGTTGGTAAGATAATAAACCCTTGGTCTGCATTGTCCAATATGGTAGCCGCTAGCCACATGTGGCTATTAAATTTGAATTAAAATTACGTAAGATTAAATATAATTAATAACATTCCTTAGTTTCACTAGACACATTGCAAGTGCTCAATCACCACATGTGGCCATAGCTACCAATTAGCGCAGATATGTGACATTTCTATCATTACTGAAAGTTCTATCAGACGGGGCTGCTCTGGACCATGTAAAGTAAAACTTTTAGTTCTATTGTAAGTGTAGCAGGAAGCTCCTGAAGTTAAGCTATCTAATGAAGCTGAAAATGAAGGTGAAGACGCTGCAAAGACATTTTCCCCTGTGTTAAAACAGCCGATTAGTCCGGGCGCGGTGGCTCACGCCTGTCATCCTAGCTCTCTGGGAGGCCGAGGCGGGCGGGTTGTTTGAGCTCAGGAGTTCGAAACCAGCCTGAGCAAGAGCGAGACCCCGTCTCTACTAAAATTAGAAAGAAATTAATTGGACAACTAAAAATATATAGAAAAAATTAGC
>CAUYRB010025301.1:0-47671 GCA_963574695.1 Propithecus perrieri | reverse complement strand
ACTACAGGCATGCGCCACCATGCCCGGCTAATTTTTTCTATATATTTTTAGTTGTCCGATTAATTTCTTTCTATTTTTAGTAGAGATGGGGTCTCGCTCTTGCTCAGGCTGGTTTCGAACTCCTGAGCTCAAACAATCTGCCTGTCTCGGCCTCCCAGAGTGCTAGGATTACAGGCGTGAGCCACTGCACCTGGCCAATATTTTATTTTTTTATTTCAAAATATTAAGAGGTACATGGATACCTCGTATAAGGCTTAAGTCAGGGCTTTTTAGTGTGCCCATCAACAAATTAGTGTTCATTGCATCCTACAGGTAAGTTTTTAGCCCTCACCCCTGCCCTCCTATCTTGGTTTCCAGTGTCCTTTACTTTCTTTGTGCTTACGTGTGCCCATCATTTAGCTCCCGATTTTTAGAGAGTACATTTGCTGTTTATTTTTCCATTCCTGATATACTTCACTTAGGATAATGGTCTCCAGTTCCATCCAACTTGCTGCAAAAGACATTATTTCATTTCTTTTTATAGCTTAGTATACTCCATGGTATATGTGCACACACATATATATACACATACATACACACGCACCCACACACATATGTACACACAAAACACATTTTCTTTATCCACTCATCAATTTATGGGCACTTAGGTCGATTCCAAATCTTTTGAATTGTGAATTGTGCTGAGACAAAAATGTGAGTACAGGTGTCTTTTTGATGAAATGACTTATTTTCCTTTGGGTAGATATCCAGTAGCGGTATTGCTGGATCAAATGGTAAATTTACATTTATTTCTTTGAGGAATCATCATACTGTTTTCCATAATGGTTGTACTAATTTGCAGTCTCACCAATAATGTGTAAGTGTTCCTATCTCTCTTCATTCAGGCCAGCATTTAATAATTTAATAATTAATAAATTTAAAAATATTAAAAATGCCATTAAAATAGCATTTCCCTGATGATTAGTGATGTTGATCATTTTTTCATATATTTTTTGGCCATTTGTCCATCTTCTTTTGAAAAACTTCTGTTCATGTACTAACAATAGTCAAGTTGAGAGTCAAATCAAGGACTCAATAGCATTCACAATAGCTGCAAAGAAAATAAAATACCTGGGAATATACTTAACCAAGGAGATGAAAGATCTCTACAAGGAGAACTGCAAAGCACTGATGAAATAAATCATAAGGGACACAAATAAATGGAAAAAATACCTCATGCTCATGGATTGGTAATCAACATTGTTAAAATGTGCATACTACCAAAATGCTTTATAGATTCCAGGCAATCCCCATCAAAATATCAACACCATATTTCACGGAACTAGAAAAAATAATTTTATTCTCTCTTTCTTTCTTTTTTTGTGAAAGAATACAAATTTGGAACTTATCACTTACATGCCATTTTCTTTCCTTTTTTCTTTCTATTAACATAGAAATGACAAGTACTCTTGTCTTTCTACTTTATGGCATAGTTAGTATAGATGGTAAACTCGTTACTTCAAAGAAGGAAATCAACCCCCAATTCTACAAAATCTGGGTCTGCTCAGGCAAACAAGATTTGTTCTCTAAAAGTGGAACATGTTTTGAAAAAAAAAAATGTATTAATAGGTAAACACCTCCCTTCCTCAATACAAATATTAACACATTGAAGGAATATACACTGAAGTTTCAATGACATATGTATTTGGAAAATTATATGAAAAAATGTAAGCAATAAAACTTTTTAAATTCTAAAATGGACTTCTTAATAAGATTTTAAAATCTCTCTCTTGGACCTCATGCTTATACTCACGGCCTTTCATATAACAAGTCATATTCAACTTCTTTTTAACGTTCATTGATTCTATGTTCCCAGGGGCTCTTAAAGTAAGCGTATTGCATAAACATTAGAATCAGTGAAGATCTGGCGCAGCAAAGATCCCAGATCTCATAGAGATGGATGAGTGAAAAGAGGGTAATAAGGAAATGCTGCCAGATGGACTTACCAGACCTTAACACAGAGTATAAGGCAGGTGCATGAACTTGTCATATATATTTTATCTAGAAATAGGTCTGGCGTTAGTGTGTCCTTTTTTATTTTGCTTTAAACATTAAACATTTAAATTTGATTTTCCAAAATATAAACTTTTAGCCCTGTGTGTTGACTCTGGATGAAACATTATTATTAACACTGTTATTATTATTCTTTCTTACAGTATGGTAAAGTTTGTTTGACCAAGTATTGTATTGAAATAAGGCTTTCAATACCTCATAAATTAAGTTACTCTTTAATGTGTTTCTAATTTGAGTGATGTTTTATAACACATGTGTATATATGCTCCCCTGTAGTATGTTGGTGTTGAATGCTGGATAATTTTGCCTCTTTAAAAGACAGTTATGCTATCACTAAGCCTATTTCCAGAGAGTGTATTCTTCCAAAATTACTTGCATCTGTACATTATTCTAGTTGTCTTCACATCAAAACCAAAATTTACTTTGTGGTCAGTTCCATTTAACATGAAAAAAGAAAAAAACAAATAATAACACAAAATATACAAATGAGCCATTTGAATCTTGAATGTACATAAATATAGACAGGTTTGCAAAAGCTGACTAGATAACTTCTGCTTCACTATGGACATAGTGAAATCATATTTTCTCCTTCAATTTAGGATATAGAGTGATGAGATAGAGGGTGAGCTATAGGAGTCATGGTCTAACTTTGACTGACTATTCTGTAAGGCAACATGCCTCTTGGAAAAAGACTTTACTAACAAACTGTATACTTAAAAGAGTTCTACATCATTAGTTCATTTATACTCTTTATCAAAGCTCATTCATCATTGCATCATTTTTGTGAAATTAGGTCAAGTTTGTTTTTAAACTTGTTAATTTTTGTTTTTATTTTCCTACCTCACTATTTCCTAATAGATTCTAAGTTCATTTATAGTTCATTCCTTAGTGACAGCTTATTTCTGTCTTTAGAATATAAGAGGTCATTCATACACTCTACTATTTATCTTTGATAAAAATGTATTCAACTCTATGCACACATTTTCCCCATAAAAAGTTATATGATCATACATGGCTTATTATAAACGTTCAAAATATCTATCTTAAATATATTTTGGACAACACTATGCCATTTAATTTCTCATACTGTAAATTTCTCTCACTCTCCATGTGCTTATTTATCTACTCACTGGAAAATAGGCTATTTCTGGATTACTTGCTGACTTGCAATAAAAGCTAAAACTTCTACATAAAGGGCAGCATACTCATAAATTTTTATATGGCCATAAATTTTCAAAATTAATTTATATACAAAGTATGAAGTTTATTAATATATTACTGACATATCAGACTTGCTTAACAAATAAAATACTTTCTTGAGGCACTAGCACATGAAAGACAGTGATAAGGCTCACCTAAAGAAAATGAACACTTTACTGCTAATCCTTCTCTAACCCCAAACAAAACAAAAGCAAGCAGGCAAAAATACCTGCATCTCAAAAATACGTATTGTTATTGCCACTTTATACAGAAAGGGGCACTCTTATCTCATGAAGGTTACTTTATCATTTTTTAATTATTTGTCAATACTGGTGTTACTGGAGACAGCAGAATGATTTCACACAGACAGGAATAAAAGCAACATTGCTGAAAAAAAAAAGATAAGAAACATCTGGGATCATGTTCTGTTTGATACCCTCAAGGTATGTGGCTTTAGAATTTTACTGAGCCTCATTGAAAACTGATAAAAAAAAAAGTCATTTGCTGGGTTTTGTGTAAATTAAATGAGACAGCATATGAGAAGAGTATACCACATAGCTTATGTTCACATAGTGGCAACTACTACTGGTGATTATAATAAAGAAGTGTTGAAAAGAAAGAAGGCATCAATAGACACATGTGTTAATTTAGAAGTTCTTTAACAATTACATATACCATGTTTACACTGAAAAATATAGTAAATTTGGTTAACAGATCCACAGTTTAATTGAGATTAGAAAAAAATGTTTAAATTTAAGGATTAAGAATGTGAATGCCTCAATGGCAGTTGAAAGAAAAGAATTCCATATATTTTCCTAATACAGTCTAAAATTGGTAGGAATTTATGCCTGGTTAATTTTGATAATTTTAACTAGCTCGTTTGATCGAATGTTAGTTATTCTATAGTATGTCGTACGGAACTAGAACGGCATGGCATGGCCCTCTACTTCCTTTGTGTTTCAACTTAATGTTGCAGGCCATAGCCAGGAATAGCTTTGTGAGATTTTCTTTTATTGAAAGAATAAATAAAATGTGTCCACTACTTTATAGCTTAAATTTAGCAAATGGTAGTACACACACAATTTACATCAGAGTCGCTGTTGCTCTCAGAATCTACCTGCTGCATTAAGAGCCTTTGCAGATAGAACTCCACAGTTTAGCAAGCCCCACAAGTGATTCTTACATGCTCATCTCCTCCAATTAAGCTGATAAACTGACATTCTCAGCTTTATTGCATTATTATATGAGAGAATATAAAACAGAGGTGATCAGTTTTCTGTTTTAAATTAATGGTGTGTGTATGTGAGAGAGAGAGAGAGAGAGAGGAAGGGAGAGAGAAGACTCGGGATGTATAGTTACAGCAATATCTCTTCAACTATGAAATTTTCATTTTTCATTATGAATTTAATGCAAGAACAAAAAAATTTTTAAATATATGGAAAGTTTCCTATTAAATCATTACATGACTTAATCAATTTATATGGTGTTAGGATGACCATAATAAGAACGTGGGTTATCTGTGGTTTTAAAAAATAGTAAATTATATTACATAATTATCATTTCAAAGTCGTTCAGATAATCATAAAAGGTAAATATGCAGTGACAACTAAGAAAACAAATGCAGTGATGTTAATATTACATTCTGGAGTGGTCAGTAAGGCCCTAGAGTGTTAGCAGAATTGAAATCTAGCTCTTCAAAACCAAGCTTTTAGTCTCTTGGAATTAGAACAAACCAAAGCGAACAAAGCATTGTCATTTCTTTTTTGTCTCTGAAAACCCAACATGAGCTCAATTTTTCTTAGGCATGAAAGTGAGGAAAAGGTTCACCTACTGAAGGTTGGGGGCTTTTTAATGTTAGATCACTCCACATGACATTGCATTATATGTAGAACGTAATGTAAGAATTCAAAAAGACAACCTTAAATACCATGAAAAAGTCTTATTGTTTAGTTTATGCACCATTTCTCAAGGAAAGTTACTTTAACTGTAATTTGTATGCATTAGCACTGGTCTAAAAGAACAAAAAAACTTTCTGAAATATGTTCCTCCAAGATGCAGTATTTTTAATTTTCCCCATCAAAATGTGAGAGTTATATATTCTCTTTGACTACTAATATCTTATCTCTTGTCACCGAATGACTGTTCAATATATTATGTGCCATTTCCAGTGAACAATAAGTACCTGAAAGTTTCCCACATACTTTTCCAAGTTGCTTTTGGCGAGATGTACTAGTGATACAATCATCCCTGATGGCCAAAATAAAAACAATTCATCTGGAAGAATTAATGCAAACAGAGAGGAAAGGAAAGATGCCCCAAGACTTGAATTAGACTATTTCAATTCACTATAATTGTGGTACTACAAATGAACTACTGTTGAGAAGCTGTGTCTATCCCCATGACAACGCCTGTTTCTTCAGACACTAGAATCACTTATTATTCGTTCTCCATGAGGGGTAACCATTTGCTGAACAATAAAAGGAAATTGTTCCTTCCTTGCCTGCTATCATCAAGGCGTTATATATGCATAACAATATTTTGAAAAACATCACAGTTTTGTGACAAAAATTTGCCTGGCAGTTATTTTACTGTGCCCTCTCCATCTTCACTAGATTATCCACTTTGATCCAAAAGTGTAGCTTAGTTCTTCCCTTCTGGAAAGCATTTCTGGACACTAAGAAAGCCAAATGATTGCATAGCATTTTATTCATATATGTTTTATAGAATTCATCATGTAAACACATATTCGTCTGTTTTCTTGTCCTTCAAGCTACATGGTCTTCGATAGTAGAGATTATAATTATTTACCAATAACTTCTTCCACAAAGCTGGCACAGAGTAGGCACTGAATGAATAAATCCATACACAAATGAAAAGAGATTTGTATTTAAAAGTCCAAAAGTTAAAAATAATTTACCCTAGATTATTGCCTATTATTACTAATTTTACCCTATTTTATTAATATTAACTAGTTCCAATATATTCATTTTAATTATTTTTCCATATTGCTCTTGTCCATGTGGGTTGAAAAGATTTGGTAATATTTTAAACAACTATTTACCAATTCTGTATAATTGTAGGTCTCATTACAGTAGAAAATGAAAGAATGACATAGTATTTATGGAGGTATATAATCTATCCAGAATTTTGCTGGATGTCTTACTCACTTTCTCTTATTATATCAGGAAAATATACTATAAAAATCAATAAATTAATGAATGATTATTCATTTTTTGAAACAAATTTGATTTAAAATCTATATAATTACCTCTGTATATGATTTGTTTTTTAAAAGTTCAATTTTAGAAGATTAGAAAAATAACATAATTTTTCAGTAACATTTTTTTAGAAGAGACATATATAGCTATTTATTGGACACATGGATTTTGGTTAGAAATGTAGGAACTATTTTATAAATTCCTCAAACTTCTTTGTTGTAATAAAACAAAATCTCTCAAAGTATATGTCTTTCCATCTATGTCCTTAAGTTTTATGAGTAGAAATTGATTGACTTCAAATTTTATATCCATTAAAGTTTGATTATATAAATAATCTGTGGAAATTTAATAAAATGGATTCCTAATTCTATATTTGAAAATGGAATAAAATCTCCACTATACCACAGATCCAGTAAGTAGCCAAAATGTGAAATGACTGTACATAGAGTCAAAAAAGAAACATTTTCCCTCATGAAAACAAGATGACTAAGATACCAAAGTTTAATTCTGAATAAAATTAGGAAGATTAAAATCAGATTAATTAAATATGAAAGCATATGGAATTAAAGCCACATACCATGATTTCTATACATACGCATGTAGCCTACATGCATTCTAAAAACTTCTGACATAATAGTAATTTTTGTTAAAAATAGTTATAATAAATTATTCAAGTTAAATTCTATGATTTTTAATAACATTGCTTTTTTATTAATGACAGTATTTCAAAACCACACAAAGACATGGTGTATACAGGGAAAAGAGAAGTATGTTTATAACATAAAACTTGAGTGTGCATTCAGTGAGTTTACATTTTACTGTTTTTTGCAAGTGGAGAAGATGGCCTGATCACTGTTTTCATTACCTAGAAATACCTAAGGAAATCATAATTCTGTGAAGATGGAGGATTATCAGGAGCTCTTGACCCCCTTCCCCTAAATCAAGCCTAGATAAATTTTAGAAACAAGGGGTAATTGTATATTTAATATAAATATACAGCAACAACTATAGCCAAAGTAAGAAACTTCTGGGATCTCTGCAGGATATTATGAACTGATGTGTACAGATATTGAAGGCTGATAGAGGGGTAATACACAATGAGAAAATAAGTAAAAGGAGCACACTTCAAATTCTCTGTCCAGTTTTTCTCAATTACCAGAGGCAATTATTACTTAAGCCCACAGACTTCTTATGCCCAGTGTGTTAGTGAAACAGGAAGGCAGAAGCAAAATCTTGCTGAGGTAGGAAACCTGCCAGCATTCACCGCTCCACTCACTCACTAGCCAACACTCCACACTAGGGGATAGAACCTGGGTAAAAATCTACAACCTAGTGCTATCTGATAGAGTGGTGGTATAAGGTTTGAACTCTGTCCTGAAGCTCATCCACTTCCTGGTCTTTGAAATAAGTTAACAACACAGCTAAGACTTGATCTTTCCCTTCTGTAATGGACATTCCCAGATTAAATAGGAGCATTGTCACAGCAACCAAAATACCTGAGTCCAAGGAGTACAACTGTTATAAAAAATGACCACCCCCTGCCCCCACCAAAAAAACACACACATAAAAAATATATAGAATCTTAAAGGGAAATTATTGGAAGAAATAGGCCCCAAATTGAAAATATACTTTAGACGGGAAGGAATATAAGACAGGAATACTGCCATCAGCAACAAATATCATTTAAAATAAGAATAAACTAGTCACTTGGAGATCAGATTGAGGAACTCTGTCAGAGTTGATAGGAAAACATAAAATAATGGGAAATATAAAAGACAAGTTTCAGATATGGAGGATGCCATAAAATGAAATAACAGTATTACTGGAATGATGGAGAAGCTAAAATGGAGAATAATAAGCATATGACAAAACAATGACAATAAATTTCCCAGAACTAAAGAAAGATGAAAGAACCTTGACTGACAGAGCACAGAGCGCTGAATAAGAGATAAGTAAGCAAATTTTTATGTAGACACATTACAAATGAAATATACAAGTATCAAAGGAGCAGAGAAGATTCCAAAGAGTATTCAATCAGAAAAATATGTTACCTCACAAAAAAAAAACTATATTACTGCTCTTAGAAGCAAACTGGGATTAAGAAGTAAACAGACTTTTTTTTGATAATCAATGAAAAGCATATTTCTTAGAATTTTTTATGCAACAAAATTATCAACAAGTAATCTATATTGACAATAATTTTAGAGTATGTGTTAAATAAGAAACACAAATAGGAGATGAGCTAAGAAATAGGGGACACCCAGGTAACATCCACCTGGAGCAGAATTGTCCAGCTGAGTCCAGTCAACCCACAAAATCATGAGAAATAATAAATTGTTGCAATTATAATTTACTACTTATAAATTATTACTTACACAGCTATAGACAATTAAAACACAGAGAGTCTTGTTGGTCAACTTTAGCAAGACAATAGTTTCAGTGGGAAAATAAACTAAAAGTCTTGGAAAATGTTATTGATGTTTAAAAATTAAGGAGCTAAGACAAAGGGAAAAAAAAGACATACTCATAACAATGCAAAATTTCAAATCTAGATAATATCAACATAAAGTGGAGACAATAAGAGAAGGCCAAAGGGATAAAAAAAATGTTAAATTGTCTTTATAAAATATCAATAGGGATAAAGAAAAATGCTTAGGTTTAAGTTGAAAATAATGGTGGCACAGATAAAAATATAAATAGCAGAAGAAAGTCAAGTTTAAAAAATAGAAAGATTTCTGCTTTCTGCTAAAGAAAAAAATTTAAAAAAACAGTAAATTGAAGACAAGCTGCAATTTTACATTAACTATAATAAATATCAATGAGTTAAACTAATCAATTAAAATTAAAAACAATCATATTGGAATAAGAAACAAAGTTTATATTAACTTATATGAATTATTTTAATTCAATTAAAAGAATTGTATTATTTGAATTTAAAACTTACATATGTTCTAGGCAATAAAATATATATGTGCATGTATATACATATATGTATATACACATACATATATGCAGCATATGTATATGTATACATATAGAAGATATTTGGAAAAAAAACATGGTATTCTAGAATGTAGGATCAAAAAGTCTGTCAGTGAAAAATGTAATAAATGGCATCTCTACCATGAACATAGCTAAGAATTACAAAGGTCTCGATGATACATTTTGTGCCAGTCCTAACTGAATATATGTATGAGGTAATCATAAGGTCAAATCAGATTCCAGTTTGTTCATATAAATTATTATTTTTCCACTGAAATTATTGTCCTGCTAAAGTTGGTCAACGAGACTCTCTGTGTTTTAATTACCTATAGCTGCGTAAGTAATAATTTATAATAAGTTGTGATTTATAATTGCAACGATTTATTATTCCTCATGATTCTGTGGATTGACTGGACTCAGCTGGACAATACTGCTCCATGTGGAGGTTACCTGGGTCACTTGGCTGCATTCAAATGGTGACCTTCACTAGGATAGAAAATCCTAAAAGACTTCACTCACATAATTGGAGTTTTGCCACAGATACCTGGGAGGCTACGGCCCCCTCTGTCTCTACACGTATTCTCTGCATGTAGATAGATAGCTTGGGTTTCTTTACGCAGAGACTATAATACAAGAGCACAAGCCCAGTTTGCAAGTGTTTATCAGGATTCTATTTGTGTAACGCTCATTATTGCTAAATTATCTAAAGAAAGTTACATGGCCAAGCCTAGAGTCAGTAAGTCACAGGGTCAAGCCTAGATTCAATGTACAATAATG
Organism: Propithecus perrieri; assembly: GCA_963574695.1. Classification (NCBI taxonomy): domain Eukaryota; kingdom Metazoa; phylum Chordata; class Mammalia; order Primates; family Indriidae; genus Propithecus; species Propithecus perrieri. The sequence goes on along the minus strand of CAUYRB010025301.1, from coordinate 37,442 downwards.
GGTCTACTGCATGAAGCATAAATATCAAGGTAGTTCACTGGGGACCACCAGAGTAACAGCACAACATATGAATTTCAACGACAGGTTACCACCTCACTTAGACAGCCAATCAATCAAAATCCAGTTAATTTTGTCTCCATGCTTAGGAGCACCTTTGTCTCTGAATTATTGCTTCTAAAATAGCATCTGGAATGCAATCCAACTATATGTAAAAATTGTCTTCTGAGTCTATTTTTAATCTTTCTGCAATATATGAGAACCCTAGAACATATATCATTTTTAAAGTTTTGTTTATAACCATAGCATGATGATTTTTTGCTATATGAGAGGTGAATTATGGAACCAGGTAGCATAGGTTCAAACCCCCACTGCCATTTACCCGCTATGTGACTTTGGGCAAGTTATTTAGAATGTCTCCAGACAGTTATTTCCTCTTCTTTAAAAATCTAATTTCTCATTTGTAAAATCTGGGTTAATATATATGATTATTAAAACAATGCTTGTCAACTCGGTTTGATGATGATGAAACTGAAGATGAAAATGATGATGATGATGATGATAATGTGCATAAACACATACTGAGACGTCCTCTCTCCTGCTCAAAACTGCTGGAAATGACTGGAAAATTTTCCACTGCATATATTTACCATCATCGGTATCATGCAAATCTATTGCATATGGATTTCAAAGTGAAACTAATTTTCCGTATCCCCTTTTGCTTAATTTGTTAAATATTTAATTGGTATGAAAGTTATGCCAGTTAGGGGTCTGCCCTATCCTTTCCCTGAACATAAATGGTAATATTTCTCTACTGAATATATTTTGCTTTTCAGCTCTGGTGAAAACAGGCAATTTAAATGTAAATTTCTTTAGGGATTTTCCAGATTGCACAGAATTATGCTGTATGCTGCTTGCCACATGAAACTATTTAATAATCTACAACTTAGAGAGTAGCTCCTGAGTCTGTTTCTAGAGGGAACATAAGCATCTTTGAGTCATCCATTTTCTAGACTGAGGTTACACTTAATGGCAGAAGTATCTAAGTACTCTAGGCACATATCTACTCTTGTGGTAGATTTAATATCCCATTGAAAGTATTAACTTGAAAATGAAAGTTTATAAATTACCTTTACAGTATTCTTTTCTTCCTCACATTGAATAAAGTCCCACTCATATAAAAATGCTATACATTAAACCACAACAATTATGTCTTGTGAAAATATACCCTGATTTCCACTTATGATTTCATCTACTTAAGGGAATTGTCTATAGGTAAAAGATATTATTGATTTTCATTTTGTTTTATGTAGCCTTTAATCATTCTTCCTTAAAAATGGGGCTAAGAATATTTTAATAAATGCAACTAATGAAAAATTATAGCTCTTGTTCTTTTTTATTTTTTATTTCAAAATCTGGTATATGTATACCATAGAGTACTATTCAGCCACAAAAATCAATGGTAATCTAACACCTCTTATATTATCCTGGATAGAGCTGGAGCCCATTCTTTGAAGTGAAATATCACAAGAATGGAAAAACAAGCACACACATGTACTCACCATGAAATTGGTATTAATTGATCAAGACTTATGTGCACATATAGTAGTAACATTCACTGGGTATCGGGGAGGTGGGAGAGAAGAGGATAGGAGGGGTATATTCACACTTAATTAGTGTGGTGGGCACTATATGGGGGATAGACACACTTGAAGCTCTGACTTGGGTGGGGCAAAGACAATATATGTAACCTAAACATTTGTATGCCCATAATATGCTGAAATAAAAGATTTAAAAAATATTAATTAAGGAAGTACAAGTGTTTTTGTTACATGGATACCTTCAATAATGCTTAAGTCAGGGCTTTTGGGATGACTTTCACTAGAATATTATTCATTTTATCCAATAGGAAAGTTTTTATTCCACACCCCCCTCACACACTCCCCTATTCTTGGTTTCTCATGTCCTTTACATCACTTTGTGCTCATGTGTATCCATTGTTTAGCTCACACTTAAGAGAAAGAGCATGTAGTGTTTGGTTTTCCATTCCTGAGATATTTAACTTAGGATAATGGTCTCCAGTTCTATCCATGTTACAGCAAACAAAATTATTTCATTCCTTTTAATGACTTAGTAGTACTCCATGGTGCATATAATATACTATGTTTACTTTATCCACTCATGAATTGATGAGCACTTAGGTTGATTCCCCATCTTTACAATTGTGAATTGTGCTGCCATAAATATTCAAATGCAGATGTCTTTTTGATAAATTGACTTCTTTTCCTTTGGGTAGATACTCAGCAGTGGGATTGCTGGATCACATGGTAGATCTACATTTATTTCTTTGAGGAATCTCCATACTGTTTTCCATAGAGGTTGTACGAATTTGCTGTCCCATCAACAGTGTATAAGCATTCCTTTCTCTCTGCATCCATGCCAGCATCTATTGTTTTTGACATTTTAGTAATGGCCATTCTGATAGGAGTAAGGTGGTATTTCATTGTAGTTTTAATTTGCATTTCCCTGATGATTAGTGATACTTAGCATTTTTCATATGTTTCTTAGCCATTTGTCTATCTTTTGAAAAACTTCTGTTCATGTGTTTTGCCCACTTTTTGATTTTTTTCCCTGATTTATTTGAGTTCTTTGCAGATTCTGGATATTAGACCTTTGTTGGATGTATAGTTTGTGAATATTTTCTACCATTCTGTAGGCTGTATATTCACTCTGTTCATTATTTCCTTTGCTGTGAAGAAACTTTTAAATTTAATTAAGTCTCATTTATTTATTTTTGTTATTACTGTATTTGCCTTTATGATATTGGTTATAAATTCTTTGCCTAGGCCGATGTCCAGGTTTTTTCATTTTTATGTTTTCTTCTAGAATTTTATGGTTTCATGCCTTACATTTAAGTCCTTTGTTCACCTTAAATTAATTTTTGTATATGGTAAGAGATAGGGTTCCTCTTTCGTTCTTCTACATGATGCTATCCAATTTTCTCAGCACCATTTATTGAATAGAGCTTCCTTTCCCCAGTGTATAAATCCACAGTCAATATTATACTGAATGGGAAAAAGTTGAAAACACTACCTTTAAGAACTAGAACAAGACATGGGTGCCCACTGTCACCACTTCTGTTCAACATAGTATTAAAAGTCCTAGCCAGAGCAATCAGGCAAAAGAAAGAAATCAAGGGCACCTGAATTGGGAAAGAGGAGGTCAAATTATCCCTGTTTGCTGATGATATAATCTTGTATTCTGAAAATCCTAAAGACTCCTGGAATTGATAAATAAATTCAGCAAAATATCAGGTTACAAAATCAATAACATTTCTACATACTAACAACAATCAAACTGGTGTCAAATAAAGGAATCAATAACATTAACAATACCTACAATGAAAATAATACACCTAGGAATATACTTAAACAAGGAGGTGAAAGATCTCTACAAGAACTGCAAAACACTGATAAAAGAAATCATGCATGATATAAACAAATGGAAAAACATCTCTTGCTCATGGATTGGTAGAAGGAACATTATTAAAATGTGTATACTGCCCAAAGTAATTTACAGATTCAATGCAATCCTCATCAAAATACCAATGTCATATTTGACAGATCTAGAAAAAAAAAAAAAAAACCCTAAGCTTAATTTGGAATTAAAAAGAGCCCAAATAGCCAAAGTAATCCTAAGCAGAAAGAACAAATTTGGAGGCATCACATTACCTGATTTCAAATTATACTGCAAGGCTATAGTAAACAAAGCAGCATGGTACTGATATAAAAGTAGAGACATAGACCAATGGAACAGAATTGAAAAGAAACTATCTACAACCAACTGATCTTTGACACAGCAGACAATAATAGCTCTTGTTTTAACTATGTGTGATCCATCAAGACAGGAATTTTGTGTTTCTCTTATAGCCTCTGCACCTCCCAGAGCCTAGCCACATGTTAGGCATTCAATAATTATTACTAAATAAATTGCCCAAATACACAAGGCTTTTAAATACTCAGAACCAACTACTTTTCATTTTTACATCTATTTTTTCATCTTTGGATTTACTAATTAAATGTATTTAACTGCATAAGTGATCATTTAAATAATGAAGAAAAAAGTAAAAATTACAAGGCTTTGAATAATGCTGAACTAGTGAAATCTTCCAAGTAGAAGATACACTGATGTTGAGAATTAATTGGCATTTAAGGCAACATTCTGAAATACTGACATATGAATGCCTGTGAGTAATTAAATAGTGTGGATTCTTATATTTTAGGGATGAACAAAGAGCATCCTCCTGAAATCCCAATATTGAATTAGACAAAGAGCAACTCATTTGATCAATGGTAGTAGCCACACACACCACGTTACTGACAAGAGTTATAATTATTTTATTCGACTTGAAAATATAAACAACTTAATTGAAAATATATAACAAATATTCACAGTATTTCATTTGTTCATTTATGTTTTATTTTGTTAATATAATTTTATACATCAGTATGCTTGACAATAGGATTTTTTTGTTTACATTGTTTGAATGGCTGCAACTGAAATTTTGTAAACTTATAAGTATTAGGGTGAGCCATTTGAAAGTCCATAGATGTGACCATTTTCAAAGTACAAAATGAAAATTTCAAATGTTTTCACTGATATCTTGGCTATAAACTTAAAGGATTGCTTCTAGTCTTACATGTATTGTTTTGAGTTTATAACAGCCAACATATTATGAAATATAGGCTGATCAATTTTTCAGCTGTAATAATAGACACAAATATAATATATATACTTCACAGTTATTAGATTTTTATGCTTGACTGTGAGTTTGAGCAGTTGTAACCTCTACTTTGCCTTGGTGACTAGTTTTGTGAACTGAAAACTGATCTCAGGCTGTCTTTTTAAATGATGACCTCACAATTGTCATAGTACTCTTGGCAGGAAAAAGTAACTTATTTTTGAAGCAACAACTACGAGGATGAGGACTTAAGCAGAAATCATTCTCTACAGAAAAAGGGAGGATTGCTGTCTTTGCACTTTGCTTTGTTGATGTAATGTTAATGCCATTTAGTCACTGCTGATTTAGGTCACCTTCCAATTAACCACTAATAGTTGAGAGGCTCTGTGTATTTGCTCCTACAGTTCCCCTGGCACAGCCTCTGACAACCTCCAGTGCAATTCACAGTTTATTGGTGAGAAGTGCTTCTTTCCTTTTGAACTCTCATGTTATGGGCAAAGGAAAATGAGTATAGTTTTCTTCTCATTTCACAGTTTATATCTAAGTACTTCTCACCAGGAGAGCTTCAGAATTTTGCTGTAAGCTAAATGCATGTTTCTCTAAATGGCAGCTTTGGCCTTTGAAACATGAAATGATTATTTTAATGGAAAAATTTTTAAATAGCTAAGAGTTGAGTAGTTTACTAAATAATTTGTAAAACAAAAACATAATTTATATATATTATCTTTATATAAAATATGTTACACATTTTAATATGTTAGTTATGTTTACCATAGTTAGTAATAAATTTTTCTGTAGTAATTATACCAGTTTTACATTTGAAAGGCAAATATAGTACTGCAGCTGCTATATAAAAAATAATCACATTAAAATTAAATTACTAAATCCACATGGTAGGTTGAAAAACATGAATATTTTATATATTCTTAAGTATTTACTTCAATAAATATGTATTGATGAACAAAAATGATGCATTAGGTCCTAAAGCATACACAAAGACGAAAACAAATTTATGCTTTACCTTTCAGTTCTCAAAATATACTTTGAAAGGCAGGTGAATACACAGGTAATCTTAGTACAAAAAATAGGATGATATGATCTATGATAGAAGCACAAAAATCTATTTGAGCACAGGAGAGGGAAATAATAATACCTACATGAAAGGTATCCGTCACCAAATCCTTCTTTGTGTAGAGTGCCAATGGAAAAATGAAGTTATCTATACATTATATTTATTGTAAATTAATAAATTTGTTTTATATCTGTACATCCTGAGAACACAATTGTATGGGTCTTACAAAAGAAAATATCTTATTCCAGATGGTTGTAAGAGAAACTTCAGGGTATACATAAGAATTCTACTATATAATAAACACAATACAATAAAGTATAATAATCACTTCTAAATGTAACTGCTACCATTTCATCAATCACAAAGTTATTACAAATTTTAGGAAACATCAGTCTTCTAAAGTGATATGTATTACTTATGATATTAGTAGATGGCCCTGATGATATTACTGTTTAAAAAATAAAAGCATAAAACCTTCCTTTTGGTATTCAGTAAAGGGTATGTGTGTATGTGTTCAGGATGGAAGATTTACTATTTTAAAATTTTTATAAATGATGGTGAGAACAAAATGACAGTATTCAGAATGATCAATTTTTTATTGTTTTAACAGAAAAATCATATGTCAAACAAACATACAGTGAAAATATTGTAATTTAATTCTTTGGTATCCATAGCACAAAATATATGTCAACAATGCATTGTTGACTTTTTAAAACTGTTCTCTAAAATAGTTTTCAAGCTGTTTTCGTTAGAGGAAAATGCAAACATTATCTATATCTTTTAGGTGAGATGTGTAAAAACAATATTTAATATATATCCGGTGTTATGTCTTCATATATTTTCTGTCCTAGGCTGTAAATCAACAATGTGTATTTCAAAGGTCTATGCATCTCTACAGATTTGAGATGATAAATCTTTTAATATTCTCAGTTATTAATATGTTATTACTCCTAACATTATTTATGAGTATCATTCTTCCATATGGAAATGAGTAGAAAAGAAAACAGGTCAAATACATTAGAATTCTTACCCAAATGAGTTCACAATTCCAGTGGAGAGAGTTTTTATCAGTAGTTATAGAAACTGCTAAGAAAAAAAAAAGACAAAGGAGCAGTTGAAGCAGGTGGGTTTGCCACTAAACAGATGGGCTTGGAAGGAGTGCAGAAAAAAAAGGAAAAAAAAAAACTTCAGACATAGGAAAAAGAATGAACATTAATCAGAACGTTATTTCAAGTACATAGGGTAATGTGAAATGAGGTGTGAAGTTTGGAGTGGGTGGATAAGACAAATATATAACACAGGGGCATACGTATATCAAGCAGTTATGATATTTAGATTTCTCATCTCCATATCACTGCAAGACCTCAAAATCCTTCAGAGTATGCCCTAGGGACTGGTTACATTTGCCTAAGGAAGAGTTGCATTTGTATTATTTCTTAATAATGTAAGAAATTGCAAAACCTAAGAAACTGTTTAAAGATGTTTTATGTCTGCCTGAAAATCTGTCTCAAAAGAATATGAGTTATATGACTAATGATACTTAAATGAAAATACTGTAGCTTACTATTTTGTTTTTATGTTTCATGTTTTATGAATATGTTTGGTTTCATTTGAGTTCTAAACTCGAATACCTTTAAGTGTTAGGCAGTTTTCATTTATAGATTCAAAGGCTCCTGTAAAGCAATAGTTTGGTAAGAAGGATTTGGAACTAAAGACATTGCAACACTTTTTTTTAAGCATTCTATTAGCACAACAACAACAACAAAGTGGTGTTTTAGTTGAATTAAGCCCGTGAGGCCTGAAAACTTTCAGAATGTCATAGTTAAATCACATGATTAATCTGGGCCATTTCAGCAATTCACTTATATAAACTTCCTTTCAAAGAAAAGGTTGAAACTTACATATTTGATCAAATGTCAAATTTGTATCACTTTATTGTATGTAGACATGCAACTTAGAATAGCACTTATTGTTCAATAATATTCCACTTAAATCTGGTACATATTTCTTCACTTTATTAGAAGCCATGGCCCAAATATCAGTCACCCTTCTGTCAATATACTTAACTCTCCTACCTTTCTTCTCTTCTTTGCACTTGTCTACCCAGAATGTGGTATGAATTCCAATGGCCAGGACTTGGCTATTGCATCCATTAGCTAAGAATGATAGGACAAAATGACATAATAATCCAGATTTGTGTCAGTATAAATTCGTGGTCTAGCACTGCTCGCTAATCCAGTTAAGTTCACTTACATATGATTCAATCTTCAAATTCCAATGCCATTCTTGAAATGACCAATTGAAATCAACAACATAGACATTGTTTTATGGCTCTTTTTCCTTCATGACAGTGTCATTCCTACTTGCATCAAAGATAAATCCTGATACCTGAAATGCGTTCTAAATCTACCCCAGTATGCTTCACTTTTGATGTTGTCTGTTTTTTCTTCTATATCTCACATTATTTTTTAACGTTTCTGTACTACTGGTTACTTTATATCACGATACACACACACACACACACACACACATACATATACTACTGGATACTTTATATCACTATACATATGTATGTATATGTATAAATGTGTGTGTATGTATGTATATATAGAGAGAATGATAATGGGAAGTCAAGCAATATAATGAATGAGAAATATAAAAAATATATTTAGTAACATGTAGGTGATTGATAACCTTAGTGAGGATAGTTTGTCAACTATCCAGGCATGAGGAACCAGACATCAGCAGATGCTCCTTTTTACTCTATCTTCCACATTACCAAAGTATTTTTCCAATAATATAATTCTAATCACTTTATCCCCTTATTTAAAGTAATTCAATGCCTTCGAATTTTCCTCAGGATAAGGTATACTTACCTTAGATAGCTGAGCTAAGCATAGTATATCTCCTCAAGCGTGCCCCTTTCTTTTTTTGACTCTGGTCTTTTATGCATGCTATTCTTTAGGGGTGGAATATTCTTAAATTCATCCTTTGCTCCATGAGGACTCTGGTTAAAACACTACATTCTGAAGAGACGTTGTTGTATGTTTGCATGTGTTTGTGTGTTAATCTCTAAACTGGACAGATTAGGTCCTCATGATATTTATATCCATTGATCCTAAAATTTTATTTTTAATACTAATGTCACTTAGTTTATATGAATTGTTTGTATGTGTATTTAAATCCCATGAAGGTAGAAACTCGCTGTTATTTGCAAATGGACCATCAGACAATTGCACAATGATTAAAAAAAATACAATAAATGAATGAATATATAATTCATAAATACAGCGATAGATGGAAGGATGGATAGATTTGTAAAGGATTAAAAAAAGGTTACTGTTTTGTGAAAAAAAATCAGGTCACAGTGAGAGTTAAAATCTGTGTTAGAGATTGAGTTATGTCTTTAATTCAAGGTATGGATAAAAACTGTGTGCATTTCTGGGCGATCCCTAAGAGACTGGGAAATGAAGGAATTTGTTTTTGGTAAATTTATAAAGCTATGGCATGATATCTATAAATTAGTTATTATCTTTAATTCTTACAATGAAGTGGAAATGTTTTCAAGGTTCATCCATATTATAATATGAATCAGTGCTTCATTCCTTTTTATGGCAGAGTCTAAATAGGTTTTGTTTTATGCATTGACACTGCAATCTAACACCACATCCTTGCACAGTATTTCTAGTAACTTCCCTGTAAAAATCTATTTCTTTCCCAGTGTATCGTGGCCTCTTCTTTCTTTTGACAAGGTGCTATTTGAACTGTGGAAACCCCTTAAAGGAGATGATATTAACTGTGCCTATAGTAGCAGACCTGTTAGTGAGGATTCTTTCGATGTCAAAATAAAACAGAAGGGCCGGGTGTGGTGGCTCACACCTGTAATCCTAGCACTCTAGGAGGCCGAGGCAGGAGAATTCCTTGAGGTCAGGAGTTCCAGACCAGTCTGAACAAGAGCAAGACCCATCTCTACTAAAAATAGAAAAAATTATCCAGGCGTGGTGATGTGCCCCTGTAGTCTCAGCTATCAGGAGGCTGAGGCGTGAGAATCACTTGAGCCCAGGAGTTTGAGGTTGCTGTGAGCTATGCTGGCACCATGGCACTCTAGCCCAGGTGACAGAGTGAGACTCTGTCTCAAAAAAAAGAAAAAAGAAATAAAAAGAAGGAAATCCTGCCATTTGTGACAACATGGATGAATCCGAAGGGCATTATGCTAAGTGGAATAAGTCAGGCACAGAAAGACAAATATCACATGGTATCATTTCTATGCGGAGTCTAAAAATGTTGAATTCATATAAGTAGAAAGTAGAATGTTGGTTACCAGGGACTGAGGAAATGTTGGTCAAAGAAGACATGATTTCAGTTAGATATGGGGCATAAGTTCAAGAGATCTATAGTACGACATGGTGACTATAGTTAACATCATGTATTGCATTTTGAAAATTGCTAAGGGAGTAGATTTTAAGTGGTCTCATGACAAAAAAAATAAGTATATGAGGCAATGAATATGTTAATTAGCTTGATTGAGCCATTCAACAATGTATAATTTCAAAACATCATGTTGTACATGATAAATATATATAATTTTTATTTGTCGATTAAAAATAAAGTAAAAATCAATCAGTCAATAAAGACAGAAACCTGAATTCCTAGCTCTGATTCTGCTAATTTTTATGGACTTAGTGTAAGAAAATTATGCTACATGACTTTCTTTTTTAAAAATTTATTTCAAAATATTAAGGGAGTACAAACGTTTTTGGTTACGTGGATCACTTTTGTCATGCTTGAATCATGGCTATAGGTATGCCTGTCACCCAAATAGTGTTCATTGTACCCCTTAGGTAGGTTTTTGCAACTCCCCCTTCCCCTTCCCCACTGCTTGATTTCTCCTGAGTCTTACTTCCCTATGTGCACATGTGTGCTCATTGGTTAGTGCCAATTTAATAATGAGTACATGTGGTGTTTGTTTTTCCTTTCTTTAGATACTTCACTTAGGAGAATTGTCTCCAGTTCCATCCAAATTGTTGCAAAGGCATTAATTCACCCTTTTTATGGCTGAGTAGTACTCCATGGCATATATATGCCACATTTTATTAATCCACTCATGAATTTATGGGCACTTGGATTAATTCCACATCTTTGCAATTGTGAATTGTGCTGCAATAAACATTCTAGTGCGGGTGTCTTTTTGATAGAAAGACTTCTCCTTTGGGTAGATATCCAGTAACGGGATTTCTGGATCGAATGGTAGGTCTTCTTTTAGTTCTTTGAGGAATCTCTGTACTGTTTTCCATAGAGGTTGCATTAATTTTGAAAAAGTAACATAATAGATGTGAGCATTTTGTAAACTGTATAAATATGTAAGGATTGTAAGTTTGTGATATGATTGTTCATTTGACTGCTTTTATGTCTAATTGGTTGGCTAATCTATCCTAATATTCAGGTATAAGCCACATGGTTGATGTCTAAATCAATTTGCAGTTACCTACGTGATTTAAAAGGCATGAATCACCTACCCCACTTTCAATTTAATTGATTTCTTGAAGATAAACTTGTAAGCAATCAATCTAATCGATCTTGGAGAACTTGACAAAAATACTGTCTAAAGGCAGAGTAAACTTAATGTGTACTTGTCCATTCATTCATTTCACAATTATTCAGTATTCATTGTCTTCCAGAGAAAATGTGTAAGCTGTAGGGGGATGTGCAGTACTGTGGTATTTTGGTAATATACATACCACGGTTATTGTTTAAAATGTTTATTCTCATTACCTAAAAAAAGAGAAATAATAATAAACTACAAATATGTATATTCAAGATATTTTTAAATACAAAGATATAGTTCTGCTCGTTTAAACTGATATAGATTCATCATTGTTTTTCTTTACTTTAAATATAATTTATTGAAAGCCATAAGACTCTTCTTTTTCATTTCTCTTCAAATTTGACCTGCCATGTTATAATGGAATGTCATTAATATGAATGAAAACCTGGAGAGTTACATATACATGCACATATTTTCTCTAAAGCTTCATTGATTTTCCAACCACTAATTGAAACTGTAAAACTGTCTCTAGAGTTGGGCCATTTGATAAAGGATTCATTATAACACTTGGGTATAATTTTAAACAACTAGATTAATTCATCCATCCATCCATCACTCCTTTATTCTATATATAATATTTTGCTTTGTTTCCTTCTCATGTCACTAGCCCAAGTCCTCAGAATGTGAAAGGTGTTTAATACACTTTGTCTCTCCTTCCTGAAAATCCCTACCTTCGAGAGACAAAAGATGGAATTTTAGGGATGGCAGGTTTTTGGGGTTTTTTTGTTTGTTTGTTTCTTTGGGGATTTGAGTTGGCCTTAAAATTAGAGTATATGACACAAGAGAGCTCTTTCTGGTTTCCATTGGGTTTCTGAACTTCTCCATATGATGTTTATTGAAAGCTGGCAACTGAAATCAGAATGCGATGTGATCCTAACTTATTTTTCCAGAATAGAGTGTACGCCCCTGGACTGACATAGAATTGACACTTCCTAGTTTGATTCTACCACTAGAGGTAGGTCAGAATGAGAAACAGATTCCCATTTTGAAGTTCTTGACATTTCTTTATGGATTTCCTTGGTTCTTATATTTCTGAGTGGACACACATTTGCTCTGAAATTTCTGGAGTTCTCAGAAGATAGAAGAGTAGTACAAAATGATTCCTAAACCTATCCAAGTGTAGTGCCTATATAAGGTGGTGTTCTAAGAATTTTGGAAGCAATGAGGGAAATCAACTTTTCTTACACTATATGAAAAAAGTAGTTACTTAATAAAAGCTCTCAAGATTGGTAGTCCATTAATAAGAATGCCCCCCTATTTTTCCTTCACATTTACTGTAATTTCTTATACACCAATAATCTAATTTTATATAAAATATCAGTTCAGTCTCTCAAGCCAGCTGAAACATAAAAATACCAGTCAGCAAATCAAAAAACATTTACAAACACCTCAGGTCAAAGAGCTACCCACTGTGAATACATTGTCATTTCGGAAAGTTACCACACACATACAGCTTGAATATTTGTACCTTCTCAGTTTTGCTTATTACTAGTTTTAGTGGGACTTTGTGTAATCAATATAATGCTAAGGTATAAACTGAATATATTTCTGTAATGAAAATCAAATTAATGATTGTGGCTTCTGATGCATGTAATGTGATAAAGGTAATAATGAGTAATTTTGGAGGCAACTACTTTACATAATATTTTTATTATGCATTATTATCATAGAGAAGATTTTGTCGAAATAAAACAAGAGCTTTGTCAATATCGTTTGTAAATAATATGCAACACAATATAGTGCAAAATTTTAAAACATTAGAATACGAATACTGTTAGTTTATTTTAATTGTCTCTGTAAACATCTCACAGAAATCCAAGTATATAGCTGCAGATACCATGGTCAGTATCATAATTTTAATCCTTATTGAGTCTTTATGTAGTCTTATTTATAGAAAGATTAAAAGCATCTTCATTCTTAGTACTTTTGATTAAATTATAGATGAGCAAAGGTCAGGACAGACTATCAAATTGGGAGTATTATAGTGATATAATAAGAAAGAAAAATTAGTCTTCTACAAAAATAACAGACTGGCTCTAAAACCAGAGTGCCCCTCAGAATTTCATAGAAATCTTATTAAACATTAATTTGCGCTTGACCAATCCAGAGATTCTTATATATGTACCCTTAGGATAAGTCTATAATTTGCATTTTTAGTAAATAACCTAGGTGATCCACGGTCCTGCTTATGAAAATCTATCCCTCAGCAGAGCAAGATTCAGTTGTAAAGTTGTAACAGTTTAGAAATGCTTTACCTATAAGCAGGATAACTGACTATATTCAGAGGAAATAGGAATATTTTATGAAAACAAAAACAAAAGACTTTCCCCATCCATAGATAATATGATATTTTGGTACTTCATTTAATAAAGTAGTTCAAACTCATATATTCATGTCCAAATATATCTCTAGACACATGTTTTGGCTAGACTGCTTAATTTTTACAAGAGGATGTAAACCCTACTTTCTGATATTTATATACACACTTAACTACAAAATATACATACAAAAGATTATATGTAATACATACACACAATTTAAGGGGTAATAATAGAATAAATACTAGTGTGCCAAAAATTTACATAAAGATATAGAATATTACCTGAACCTTTGAAGATTTATACATATCCACTCTGAATACCATTCTCCTCCCTTTTTCTCAGAGGTAATTATTCCTGAATTTGGTCTGTCTTATTGTTCTTTGGCATTTATTCTTTGTGCAACACATGTATGGTACTCAAAGTGTTGAAAATCAAGCACTGAATGAATCAGAATGAATGCTACTGGGAGCACTGGAGTAGGATCTTGGAGGCCCTGTTCTTGCCAGGCATGGGTGCATTCAGATTACATGGGGACTAAAACGAGTACAATTTGGTGGGTTGGAATCTCTTTCACTGTCAATACAAAACTAGGACATAAGAAGGGGCCTCTGAAAATGAAGGGCCATGAAGCATAAGCTTCATTTGCTACATTGTAATTCTGTCTCTGGTGGGAGGTTTTAAGTGAAAAGTGAAGATATTCAGAGGGTCCTAGGATAGGGAAGAGAGAATTCTGGACAACTGGCAGTTTGGGAGGGGGCCCCTGGGGTGTTCAGGACAATGGGTGCTTAGCAAGCAGTGAAGAAGTGTTTCAATGTTTTGACAGCTGGTATTGCCACACTGAGACAAATAACTATCATTCCATTTTACCATATCTATGTGTGTATATCTATTCCTATATGATATGATATACCATAATGACATATGATATCAATATATGATATATACATACATATGCATATATAGTCTTCCCTATCTTGAATGCTACATAAATTAATTTGTGTGCATGCTCTTCTGACACTTGTTTATACTTTATTTTGATAAATATCATATTTATTCACTTTCATTATCATATATCATTCATCTATTTGAACATGGTACAATTATTTAGTCATTGTCTTCTTAATGAACATTCATGTCATTTTATTTTATTTTGCTATATCAACAATGCTAACATTGATGATTTTTTCATGTATTCTGGTGGATTTATATAGAGTATTTTTTAGGGAATTCATATGAATATTTATGTAAAGAATATTCTCAGGAGTGGAATTGCTGCTTCTTGGGTATACAGGTATTCGATTTTCTATGTAATACCAAATTATTTCCCAAAGAATTTACACCAATTAAAATGCCTTCTAGAAGTTGATGAGAGCTCTAGTTGCTCTAGATCTTTGTTGATACTTATTTCTGTGTGGTAAAAAGAATCATTAAAATTATATTTAACTATTTTTCATTTCCCTAATAAGAGAAAGCTTCTTAGTTATAATTATGGACCATCCTTGTTTCCTCTTCTGGGCAGTGCCAGTTCATGTGTTTTACCTATTGGGTTGTCTATTTCTCATTGATTTACAGGAAGTACTCAACACAAGTAAGGCCATATATGACAAAGTGACAGCTAACATCATACTGAATGGGGAACAGCTATAAACTTTCTTTTTTCCTATGATCTGGAACAAGACAAGGATGCCCACTCTTACCACTGTTATTCAACATAGTACTGGAAATTCTCACCAAAGCCATCAGGCAAGAAAAACTGGAAAGGATAAAGTCAAATTGTCCCTGTTTGCAGGGCGTATGTTCTGACATATAGAAAAATCTAAACCCTACACGGGAAAACTCTTAGAACAGATAAACGAAGTCGGTAAAGTTGTAGGATACAAAATCAACATATGAAAACTAGTAGCATTTCTGTATATGAACAAATAACTAGCTGAAAAGAAACCAAGGGGCAATCTCATTTACAATAACTATAAAAATATACCTGGAAATAAATTTAACCAAGAAGGTGAAAGACGTCTACAAGGAAAATTACAAAACACTGATGAATGAAATTGAAAAAGATACAAACAAATGGAACTTGCTCATGAATCAGAAGAATTAATATTGTTAAAATGGCCAAACTACCAAAGCAACCTATAGATTCAATACAATTACTGTCAAAATGCCAATGACATTCTACACAGAAATAAAAAAAAAAAAATCTTACACTTTGTATGGAACTACAAAAGACCCCAAATAGTCAAAGCAATCCTGACTAAAACAAACAAAGCTAAAGGCATCACATTATCAGGCTTCAAAATATACTACAAAGCTGTAGTAAACAAACCAGCATGGTACTAGCATAGAAACAGACACATACATCAATAGAACAGAATAGGTGACCCAGAAATTAATCCACATATTTAGAGTCAACTTAATTTTTACAAAGGTGCCAAGAATATTAATTGGAAAATGGGCAGTCTCTTCAATATTATAAATAGTGACGGGAAAACTGGATATCTGTATGCAGAAGAATGAAACTAGAATCCCCCTCATTCTATACAAAAATAAGCTTAATTTTTGTATAAACATAAAAAAAAACCTAAATGTAAGGTTCAAAACTGTAAAACTAATAAAAGAAAATATAGGGTAAACACTTCAGGAGAGTGGTCTAGGAAAAGATTTTATCATTAATTTCTCAAAAATACAGGCAACAAAAGCAAACATAAACAAATGGAGTTATATCAAAAGAAAAGGCTCTCTCAGAGCAAATAATAATAATAAGAAGAAGAACAACCAACAGAATGAAAAGGAAATGTACAGACTAGGAGAAAATATTTTCAAAGTATTCATCCAACAGGGGATTAATATCCAGAATATACAAGGGACTCAAACATCTCAACCATAAAAAAACAAACAATCCAATTAAAAAATTCACAAATAATCTGAACAGACATTTCTCAAAAGAAGACATACAAATGGCCAACAAATATATGAAAAATTCTCAACATCACTAATCATCAGGGAAATGAAAATCAAAACCACAATGAGGTATCATCTCACCCTACTTAGGAAGGCTATTATCAAAAAGACCAAAAAAAAAAAAAATCTAGCAAGAATGTGGAGAAGAGAACACTCTTACATACTGTTGGTAGGAATATAAACTAGTACAATCACTATAAAGAAAAGTATGGAATTTCCTCAAAAATCTGCAAATAGAATTATTATATGATTCAGCAATCCACTACTAAGCATTTATTTGAAATAAAGGAAATGAGCATATCAAAGAGACATCTGCACCCCCATGTTTATTGCAGCACTGTTCACAGTAGTCAAGATACAAAATCAACCTAGGTGCCCAACAACAGATGAATGGATGGATGAAACTGGAGGCTTAACGTCAAGTGAAAAAGCCAGGAATGGAAGGTTAAACACTGCATGTTCTCCCTCATTTGTGTAAGCTAAAAATGTTGCTCTTATAAAAGTAAAAACTAGAATAGAGGATACCAGAGGCTGGGAAAGGTAGGGGGCAGGTGGGGATGGGGAGAGATATGTTAAAGGATATGAAATTACAACTAAACAGGGAGAATAAGTTCTAGTGTACTATATTACTGTGGGATGACTATAGATAATGATATTAATATATTTTATAGTTTCTAACAGATACAAGGAGAACAGTGAATGTTCCCAACACAAATGATAAATGTTTGAGATGATAGATATGCTAATTACCCTGATCTGGTAATAATATATATTAAAATATCAGTATGTATCCCATAAATATTTATAATTACTATGTCAATTAAAAATGAAATAAAAAATCTAAAAATCCTTTGAATATTGGTAATTTCTCTCACGTTCTTGTTACTCAGTTTTGCTTTTAACTTTCCTATGTATCTTTTAACAAGTTGCAAGCCTCATTATTAATGTAGTCATATTCATCAATATCTTCATTTGTGGTTTATGATTTTTATATCTTATTTAATAAATTTTCCCTATCAAGAGTCTCTAAAATATTATTTATTACTTCATTTTACTTACAAGGTATTATAACTTTTTTACTTTCATTTAATTCCTTAGCCCTCTTAAAATTGATTTTTTGTTATTTTATACTTTGCAAGAAACACATTCAATTTCTCTCCCTTTTGTTCTTTATGATTAGTCAGTTCCAACCATATTTATTGTAAAATCAATACTTTCCATCACTGAGTTGTATTGCCCATGTGTTAAATATCGGGTTTCAAATAGTTTTCACAGTCTCTGTTTCTGGTCTCTTAAAAATTCCATCGGTTGTCTGTGCCCATTCAGTGACATACTATCTTAATTGCCATAATTTTCAAATTAGGCTTTTTAGGCATATCCTCTCAAATAATTTCCATTTTAAGAAGTGACTTGGCTCTTCTTGGTCATTGATAGTCCACATAATTTTTAGAATTAATCTATCATTTTACAAGAAAATTCCTATAACACTACATCAGAAATGACATTATTTTAATTATTGAAATTTTCTACCTGTGAATATTGGTATAACATGTATGCTCTTATTTAATACTTTTCAAAAGAGACAATACTTTTTTTACTTAAAAACCATGATCATTTTTTAATTATGTTATGTGCATTGTTTTTGTCACTATATAAATGGAATTTTAAAATAATTTTCTTTTATTTTTCTCAGATTTATTCATCTAGCCTGATGCTAGGTACCATGTAGCTTGCATTTTGTATAGTATTTTTATATCTAGGAAGATTAGCCCCTTTTAGTGTTTATCTTTTGGGGGAACATTCTCAGATATATAATTAAAAATAATTTTAATTGAAATAATATTTCATTTATATATCTTAGGAGAACTGATTTTTTGATATTAAATGTTTCTATTCAAATATATGGTATGTCTTTCCATTTATTTAGATCCCATTTTATGTCACTTAATCGTTATAGTTTTTTAAAATAAATTACATATTTTAAGTAATTTTGTTCTAAGTAATCTGGCATTTTATAACTGATGTGCATAAAGTATATTTTTCATTTTCTGTTTTTAGATGGCTAATGCTATATTAGAGAAAAGCTAATGAGTTCTCCCTTTAGCATGTCTCTACCATATTTCCAAAATATCTTAGTTTTTTCCCACAATCTCTTGGAGTTTTTAGGTAAGTATAAAATGACATAATATTTTGTCATTTCTTTCTCAATTCACTCACCTAGACTATTCAAAACAACTTTGAATGAAAATGGTGATAGGCACTATTGCTTTATTTCTGATTTAGAAGAAATGGCTTTAGCATTTCACCGTTTAGAATTATGCCTGCTGTTTGTTTTTGAGAACTGATCTGTCATATTTAAATACAGTCTTTCTATTGCTAACTTACTTGGAGTTTTAATAACTTAACAATGGTGGAATTTTATCAGATGACTTCTTGCATCTATGATGTAACTATGGGACTTTCTCCTTAAGTTATTAAAGTTATTGTGATATTAATTTTGTTTTTATTTAACTATCCTTGCTCCCCTGGAATAAATATTTGCTCTTAATGTATTACTTCTTTTGTGTAATGCTGGTTCTAGTTATGATTTAACTACATTAGAAGTAACAGGATATATGTATACATATATCCTGAAGATATACACATATATATCTTCTCTTTCATTATATTGCATATTTCCCCCTTGATAATGAAACCTCTTAATTTAAACTAAAATCATAGTAGTTTTATGAAAAGGGGGAACATGAGTGTTACAGATAAGTGTAGCCAGATTTTTCTTGAAATTCCTTTGTGTGAGGAAATACATAGTAAACCACTTTTAACATTGATTTTATGCTAGAAATCTTGGTGAACTAACTCATTTGCTTTTTTCTCTTTTCTGTTGACATTTTAAGGTTTCTATATAGATCATACTATATGCAAATAATGACACTTTCGGCTTATTCACTTTCAATGCCTATAAATTTTATTATTTCCAACACTTAGCTATAACCTATAACTTTTGTTCAATATTGAATGAAATTGTGATAGCTACCTATATTTTCCTGTTTCTGATACTAAAATGAATTCTTTTTACTTTTCACCATGAGTATTTTGTCTGTTGTAGATTTTTGTTGCTCTTTAAGTTAAATAAATCCAATGTTAGTTTTCAGAGACATTTATATCAAATGTCTATTGTCATCAACTGTTATCAAAAGCTGTCATTGCATGCATTGAAATAGTTCCTACATGTTTTCTTTAATTGATTTGGAAATGTATATTAATTAATTTTCTAATAATGAACCAGCCTCATACTCCAAGAATAAATCATTCTTGATGGTGACATTTTTCCTCTTCAGAGTACTGAATTTGGTTTGACAAAGTTATTTTTTTTTAAGATTTGCTCTTCATTCATGTGTAAGATTGGACATTATTTTTCCTTTATTTTGTTTTTTTCCTGTGTCTGATGGCAAAGATACAGTAATTCTCTTAAAAATGAGTTGGGGTATACTGAATTATTATTTAGGAGATATACTTATATCTTCTTAAATTTTGTGTAATATTAGATTTATTAATTCCTTTCGTGCATAATAAAACTCCCCTCACAACCCTTCTTGGCACAGTAGTTTATTTGTAGGAAGATTTAATTTGTAATGGTTATAGTGCCTATAGTCTAAGAAAAAAATGATCTTTTTCTCTGGTTCCTGGTATAAAGCTCTTAAAGCCCTTTGAATTTCCTGAGTGGTATGGGTGGTAGGAGCATTTTTGTTCTAATGAAGTGATTCTTAGTGAGTCTCTAATAGCTTCAGCATGGGATTGGTTACCAGAAAGACCAAGCCTTGATTAGAAGCTTGGACATTTCAGCTCCACCCCCTGACTTGTGGGAAGGGGCAAGATCCTGGAGATTGAGTCAATCAGCAATGTTCAATGATTTAACCAATTATGTCTATGCGATGAAGCCTGCATTAAAAACTCCTAAATGATGGGGTGCAGAGAGCTTCCAGGTTGGTGAACATGTGAAGGTGTTGGGAGAGAGATGCTTCCAGAAAGGGCTTCGAAGCTCTGCACCTCTTCTCACATTTATTATGCTATGAATCTCCTGCATTTAACTGTCTCTGACTTGTTTAATAAACTGAATTCTTGTCCTAGCAAAATATGGAAGGACCTTTTGTTGTTCCCACTGTAGCCTTGTCATTGCTCACTAGGTAAATAGAGATGAATCCTGCCACAGCCTCTTCCCTCTATATGTTTTTATCATTTTCTTCAATTTAATCCGGGTCATACATGCCAAACTCTCTGAACGATTAATGTGCATGCTCCTGCCCCAACCCAGGCACACTTGTTTTAAATCGAAGGGGAAACCTCTTTATCCCATAGAGGTGAATTGAAGAGAAATACAGCACAGCAATATTCTCTAATGACCTATTCTCTCTCCCCAAAGCATCGTAAAGAAGCTGGAGATGGAATGATATGCTGATTAATACATGCTGAATTGTTCTTCATATTCTTTTAGGGTATACTACTTGGGTGGTCCAGCATTTAGTTTTAAAATGTAAGATCAATTGGCATCTATTGTGCCATTCTTTGTTTCTAATAGAAATAATTACATTTTATAAAAGCTATCACTATCAAATATCACATATGTCTCACACACCCAAAAGGTGTACAAGGCCGGAGGAAGGCCTTTGCAAAATTACTTTTCACTCTCCTGTGACCTATAGGGCTCCTTTACGTGTTACAATGCTGTTTTAGAAAAGAAAGTAATCTTGTTTTTTCTCTCTCTCTCTCTCAACAAGTCCTTATTCTTATCTTTAAAATTATTTGATCAGTTTATTTAATTATACAAGTGCATGTGTAACTTTGATCACTTTTAAGCAATACAAAAATCGGACTATACATTGTACCTATATTATTATCTCTGACTTAATTATACCACAGTTGGCATATTTTCCCTTTTTCTTATTCTTTTTCAAATCTGGTATTATTCTGATATATTAGTACACTTGTATTTAGCTACTTCAAGTAAATTGATCTGTGGTTTTTTGAGTGTTTTGTTTGTTTTGTTTTGTTTTTGTTGACCAGGCAAATATCATCATCTACTCAGTTCCTGCCCTGATATCTAGTTGGTTATAAGGTCTTTTGATTCCATTCCAAAAATCGCTGTTTAATATATTCCCCTCTTTTTTGTTTCAAATGCTGCTTTGCTTATTCATTCGTCTAACTTAGATTATTTTATCATCATTTTCTGTTTCACTAAATATATCCTAGCAGGTCTCCTTAAATTTAGTTTGTACCCATTTTGAAATGACTTTTGCGCATGATATCTTAGTGAAGGAAACAGTCAATAACCAAAGCCCCAAAGAAGAGTAGGGATGTAGTAGCCCTACAGGAACACCTACAGACAAGATTGGGCCTGTGTCATGAATACATCCTTGTCTACCTTCTCTATATTCCCATTGAGAGCAGTCTGCCTTTCCCAGATAGCTGAAAACATGACTTATGGAAGACAGCCCCCAAGTTATATATATTGACATTTCTTCCAATGGAGAAGAAACACTTTTTCCAAGTCCTAAGTTGACATGGCTGTACCAGTTGTTAGAATATGGAAATGTTTCCATATTCTTAGAGGAATAGCTGCAACTTCTCACCCCTGTCACTCGTGTGCCTCACTGGCACCCACAAGGACGTCAAGCAAATGAAGTTTACTTTTCATTCAGCTTGGGTAGTTCTGGGTCCTATTTCCCTGTCAATTCTGTTTTCAGTGTTCCTAAATAGTTCTTATTAAGTATATTAAAAGTCATCTCTAGATTTATCCTCCTAATTCAAGAAAAGAAACTAGCTCTTCAATTTCATACCTATTTTTATGATACGTAATTTATATAGATAGATCAATAGATACGAAATCAAAGTATGGTCCAATATATTTTATATTTCATATTAAGCTTTATTTTTATTCAGGGAAGATATAATTTACTAAAAATATAATAAGATGTATTGTACTAAAATATTTGATGTAGCATTACTACTTCATTCCCATTTTTTGTTTCCTCTTTTTCTTTTTTTTAATTTTCTTTTCTATTTAAAGAAGATAGATGTTACTTCCGATTTGAGAATTGATTACATAGTCAGTTCTGAAGCTAATTTATTTTCTAAAAGGCATCTCTTTCTTTTGCTCTCAAACTTGAGTCACTTCATTTCAGTATGGAGGATACTCCCTTAATTTCACTGCTACTTTAAAGTTCTTAAAATCATAAGAAACATTCTTCTACTTGACCTTATTTAGCACATCTTTATAGTAATTCATCTGATCATTCTATTTGGGAAAACTTGGATATTTTGTTTCATTAATTCTTTATAAGGACTGTCTCAAGTATTATACGTGAAAACTAAGTAACACCTGATACTACTTTAAAATTAAATAAAATACATGTGATTGTTCATTCAGTTATGTTTATCGGTCAATACGAGTGACAGATGAATATCTTTTGGAAACTGCAACTGATATGAAGACATTGGACAGCTGGACTCTACAGGAGGCACTGCTTGCAAAACACTCTCATTTTTTTAAACTGTGAGGTTTATCATACGATAACCGTATTTGTTTACAACCTTTATCTCTCCACCAGTGAATACTGAACAGTTCATAGTATCTTAGTTTTTGCTGTTGCTCTATAAAAGTAATTCTCTGTCTCCATCTTGTAAACATTTTTTTGGACTCTCTCTAAATTTCTGAAAAGAAAAAAAAGGCAGCTCTAGAAGAACCAGTTCAAGTACATTGGATGCTATATACAGATTGCAGATAAAAAGGTCTCTAAAGAGGAGTTATGGTTGACTGCTAAACATTGCTATTATATATCAAAATCAATTTTGTAAATTCGTTCAAGTCTCTATGCACATAATTCAGTATATGAGATCCAGAAAAGCAATAAACAACACACTAATGAAATAAAATACTCAATTTAATATATATCACTTGAGATCATGGGCTAGATTCAATAATTTCTACTTTGAAAATGAAAATCTTGCCAAATAATCTCTAAATTTTTCAAAACCATATTTTTCCCAGTATGACAGTAAACTCAACACCTATTTGTTGCTGGAATTTAGAGCATTGTATGCAGTCATCAAAGGAATTAAAAATACTAGATTATCCATTGATTATGAGATAAAGATTTCTTAAAACTAATTCAGACATGGATTGTATAATTTTTCCTCAAAAATATTTTTGAAATTCTGTTACATATCCATATAGAAAAATGAATTAGACTTTTTTTTGCATATAATTATTTCTGTGACTTGTGAGTGGATCAAGAAGCTGAAACTGCTTTTCAAGTTAGCAAGATCATACACACTCTATGACATTTATATTCTGTCTTACCTAGTCCGATTATATTTCAAGTCCTGTTTTTCCAGTTTGTTTATAGTTTATCTGTACAGTTCAGAAAGACTTTCCATAATAAATGTATAAAGCCAGAGTTTCTTGCATAGTTATTTGAACAATGCTTTTGAAGATAAACAACAATATTTGAAAACTCTTGAGAAAGATGACTTCCATCTCTGTATACTTATCGTCAAATCATCTTATTAATATGTTCCTTAAATGGCTATTTCCTTGGGTTTCTGGTGAATTTTCTTTTGTCATTGATGATTTGAACTTAAGTACTATGATGTTTACTTATCTGGGAAGGCTGAATTTCTTAATTCACCTTTGACTCATCAACAAATTTATAGACAAGTTGACGCATCATTAATCATAAAGATAGTTATTGTTTTGATGATATAATGCAACCTTTTGAAGTAAGGTGAAGATGAATGATACTTCTGCCTAAATCACCTCAGTGGCCACATTTTCTTTGAAAATTATTAAACATCACAGTTTATCATAAGCATAATATACTTATGCTTATAAAGTAAGTAGTATAACATTCATGCCTTTATGTGGTCACTTACTTAATTTTATTTCAAGGGAAATACATTAAAACCAGTATTTGTTAATAATGGAGACATAGTTCATTTTCTATGCTAATTAGTTAATATATAGATTCACTCAAACAAAAAAATGATTGAACTGATACACTAAGCCTACACTAAGTTGAATTTGATGTTTCTAACTGATGTGGAGCTTACTATGAACTTTTATGTCTCCAATTAAAACACTAGGGAAAACACCACAAGTGCACTCAAGCTTTTTCTAGTCAGTCAATCTGTCATCATAGTAAGCATGGCTGTCTGTTCTGCAATTTTCCAGTGCCAGTGTGATATTCACACACCATCTGCCGACTTCCACTTATTGCTATTCAGGCTCCATTGCTGGTATTCATTTCTCATTTTGGTCATCATAAGTCAGCATGTTTGTGAAAATCCAGTACTGCTCGCTGAACTAATAAGTGTACAACTGCTGTTGAATTTAGGCTCTGGGACTTATATTGCTGCTCTGATAATTTCCTATGGATTCATCTTCTGCAAAATTCATGGACTAACATATTGTACTGAAAGCACACAGTAAAATAAAGCATTCATTTTTCAATAGGAAAGAATATGAGAAATCATCAGACACAGGTTTCCTTTTTTCATCACTATTGTAAAACGTGCAACTTTACTTGCATAAATTCTATTTTTTTTTTCACTTAAAGCTCTTTGGGTGCTATCTTTTATTTGAGTGATCTATAATACTTGGTGTTTTGTCATACAAAAGTGCATCTAAGTATCAAGTTGATCTAAAGGTCAACACCTTAACTCCTACCTAAAGTCCTGGCTCCCAACTTGCAGAGTAAAAGCCATCATTTCTCATTTCTGTTGCATTATCATTTCATAGTATTCTTCTTCACAACACCTTACATAATCCTTTCTCTCTCTTAGATTCAGACAGAACATCCAATACAAATTTGAGGTATCTATCACTTTTTCTTGTATGTCTCCATGCAACATGCCATGCTCCAAGGAAACTCTTTTCTCCCCAAATCCACAAAACCACTTAATTTCCCTTTTTAAACCCAGATGTTAAAGGCATTAGTTGCCTTTAAACTCAGATTATAAGGTTATGCTCCTCAGATTCTAGTGTCTATACATTGCTTCTTTTATCATTTGCTCCCTTAATATTTTGTGCTCTATATTAGCAAGCATAAAGAGTAAGTCCCAGACCTTTGCATAGTTGAGTAATAAGAGAAAAGACTGAGAGTTTGTGATGTTCCATTTAAGACCCGCCCCCTCCTTTTGCATCTAAGACTCCATGGGCGGATGTGACTATTCCTTGGGAGGTAAATTTGCCCTCCCTAACTCACCACTGCTTGGTGTCTTATGATCATCAATACTAATCTCATTTATCCTCTACTCTTCATTTTGTCAGACATTCTCAGAGGCCCAGGACTCCAGTTCATCTCTCTTCCTCCGGAGTCATCATTGCTATACAGGTCTTCAAATCATCCTTTTGTGAGCTAATCTTCCTTTCTTCCTAAATTCCTGAAATATTTCCCCCAGTGTTCTCTCCAAATGCTCTATAACCTCAACCTGCATGCTTTGCTCTAACTGAAACCCAGCTCTCCCTGGGGCCACTGCCTCTTATATAGGGAGTGGCTGTTTTCTCTTACACACTGTATTCCACTGTATTTGGATGAGGTAATATTGATTTTCTGTTGCTGTTGTGGCAAATTATCACAAACTTAGTGGCTATAAACAATACAAATTTATTAACTTATAATTTTGGAGGTCAGAAGCCCAAAATGAGTTGGCAGGGCTGGGTTTCCTCTTGAGGTTTAAGGGGAGAATCTATTTCTCTTCTTTTCCACCTTTTAGAGGCTTCTCACAGTCTTGACTCCTGATTTCATCACCCTGAGCTCTGTTTCTGTTGTTGCATGTTCTTCATTGCCTCTGATCCTCCTGCATCCCTTTTATGAGGACCTCTGAGATTTGTCTCCATAATAACCAGGAAAATTTGCCGATTTCAAGATCCTTAACATAATTACATCTGCAAAGTCACTTAATATTCACAGGTTCTGGTGATTAGGGCATGGGCATCCTATCACTCTTCTGTGTTTTCCATTCCTATGTTTTCACTCTCTTTAGCTTAAACATCAGTAATTTGTAATTATGTCCTTGAAAGGAGGAAGAAAGAGAAGAAAGGTAGGAAGGAAAGGATGGAGGGAGGGAAGGAGGAAGGAAGAAAGGAGAAGGAAAGGGAAAGAGCAAAGAAAGAAGAAAGAAAAAGGAAAAAGAAGCAGTCCTCAGCCTCTTACAGAATTTCATATATTAACCAATTCTCTCTTTTAGGTATCAGCCTACATTTCAAATTGAAACCCTACCAAGGACATTTTGAATATCTGAAGTAACTGGAAGCCATTTAACAAGTAAATGGTAACCTAGTTTCACAGAGTGTGAAAATAATTGCTCACTGTAAGTTTCCAGGTAAAATAGAAGGCTTGAAATAAGTGTACTGTAAGTTTTTTATCAACATTAGTAAAGATAAAAGTTTGAAATTTTTGTAAAGAACAAATTTTATTGCATATATTTAAAGTTTATGCCATGATGTTAAAGAATACATATAGATAGTAAAAAGTCACAGTGCTGAAGCAAATTGACATATTCATCAAACATTTAACTATTTTTACTTTTTAATAAGTAAAACTGGAAACAAAAAGGGAGACATTACAACTAATACCACAGAAGTACAAATAATCATGAATGTACATGCTGATAAATTGAAAAACATAGAAAACATGAATAAATTCCTAGGAAAATATAACCTACCAAGAATGAATCATGACAACGTGAAATAATCTAAGTAGATTAATAAGAAGTAAGGAGATTGAATTAGTAATAAAAAATCTCCTATGAAAGAAATGTCCAGGACCAGAGGGCTTCACTGTCTAATTCTACTAAACATTTAAAGATGAGCTAATACCAATCCTTCTCAAACTATTCTGAAATTTTAAAGAGGAGGGACTATTTCCAAACTAATTTTAAGAGGCCATCTTTACTCTGATACCAAATAAAGACAAGGACACTATAAGAAAAAAAATTAAAGGCCAATATTTCTGATGAATATAGATGCAAATATCCTCAACAAAATACTAGCAAACCAAATTCAACAGGACATCAAAAGGATCATTCACCATGATTAAGTGGAATTTATCCCTGGTATACAAGGTGGTTCAACATATGCAAATCAATAATTGTGTATCATCATTTTAACAGAATGAAGGACAAAGACCATATGATCACCTTAATGGATGCAAAAAAAAAATTGACAAAATTCAACATCATTTCATCATAAAACCTATCAACAAATTAGGTGTAAAAGAAATATTCCTCAACACAGTCAAGGCCATAAATGACAACCTCATAGCTAATATCATATTCAATGGTGAAAAGTTAAAGGCGTTTTCTTTAAGGTCAGGAACAAGACAAGGATGCCCAGTCTTGCCGTATCTGTTGAAGATAGTACTGGAAGTCTTAGCTAGGGCAATAATGTAGAGGGAAAAAAAAGTCATCCAAATAGAAAAGGAAGAAGTGAAGTTGTCTCTGTTTGCTGATGACACAATCTTATATGCAGAAAACCCTACAAATTCCACCAAAAAAACTGTTAGAATAGTTAAATGTATTCAATAAACTTGAAAGTTACAAACTCTACTTAAAAAAAAATCAGTAGTGTTTTTATACACTAACAATAAATTATCCGAAAAAATTAAGAAAAGAATCCCATTTACAATAGCATAAAAATACTTAGGAATAAATTTAACCAAGAAGATGAAAGATCTGTATACTTAAGACTATGAAACATGAATAAAAATATTGAAGACATAAATAAATGGGAAAGAATTTTGTGGCCATGGATATGAAGAATTGATGTCATTATAAATGTTCATACTACCCAAAGCAATCTGTAGATTCAATATAATCTTTTTGAAAATCCGAATGTCATTTTTTAGTAGAAATAGCATAAAACAATCCTAAAATTTTTATGGAACCACAAAAGACCCTAAATAGCCAAAGCAATCTTGAACTGAAAAAACAAACCTGGAGATATCAAATTACATGACTTCAAAATATATTACTGAACTAAAGTAATCAAAATAGCATGGTACTGGCATAAAAACAGACACATTGACCAATGGAATAGGATAGATAACCCAGAAATAAATCTACACATTTATGGTCTTTTGATTTTAGACTAAGGTGCCAAGAACATACAATGAGGAAAGGACAATCTCTTCAATAAATGGTGTTGGCACAGCTGGATAACTACATGTTGAAGAATTAAATCGGACCGTTATCTCTAATCATGTACTAGAATAAATTCAAAATGAATCAGAGACTTAAATATAAAACTTGAAACTGTGAAACTACTAGAAGAAAACATAGGGGAAAAGCTTCATGACAGATACATAAAAAATGCTCATCATAACATAATCAAGGAAATGCAAATTAAAACCACAATGAAATATCACATTACATCTGTTAAAATGGCTATTATCAGTGATGAATATAGCTAATAATTGATTTTAATACATTTCAGTATAACTAAATTTCTAATGTTTTCATCACAAAAATGTTAACTATTTGAAGTGATGAATATGTTCATTAGACCAATTTAATATTTACATATTATATTCAAAAATCCAACACCACTTTGTGCCCCATAAATATATACAGCTATAATTTGCTAATATATGATAGCAAATAAATCAAGTAGGGCTTTCTCTGTCAATTGAACTGAAGTATAATAATTAAAACAAGCTATAACATTGAGGTCATCATCCAACACCACCCCTATTCTAAAGATCTCCAGTAAACATGACTAACGCTCAAATTTCTAACCTGACTGGCCATGTGATGCAGCTTTATATTCTGTAATCATTCAGCTCCATACATCTCGTTTTGCTGTTTTCTGTCCTTTTTATTTTGAAACCCATATCCTTCCAGTTGGCTGCTCTGCCCAAATCACTTCATGAAGTCATTAGTCCCCCAGTGACCGTACTTCTTCAGTCCTGCAAGCAAACAACTTCCAAAGGTAATAGCTGGTTGAATTATGTCATTTTTCTTCAAAAACATTTTTTTTTTTACTTAAGCAGAACATTCCTTGCTTGTAGTGATGGCAGGGAAGTGGAGAATGGCAGAAAAGGTCTCTAATGGGAAGCAAGGTGGGTCCCTGTATTGTGAATGGGAACTAACTGAAACAAGGCAATTTCTGTCTGTTTATGTGGGCATATTTTGAAGGAAGATAATAGCTTTAAAGATGTAACCCAAAGGTCAGGAAAAAGGCACAAAAATCCCATGCATGTGGATAATTAGCCATGATAAGACAATTGTATGTATTGCTATAGCCAATTAATTTCACGGGGCAGAAAAGCAATGTACTAGAGTTCGGTTGCTATGTAGGAGTCAAGTGGATATTGCTTGCCTTGGAAGACATGTTCTAGGATACAATATCTCTAATATTACACATAGTTGGGGCACAAGGAGAGAGTAATACAATGCCACAGGAGGAAAACATGTGGAATTTCAGTCTCAACTGATGGACTGGATTTGAAGCTGGTCTTCAAAACACAAGAGAAAAAATTAAATTTAATATTTGATATTATCACTATTATTTTCAATAATTATCAAAAACCCATATTTAATGCTTTACCCATTTATATGCAATATGAGAAGAATCAATTTGCCATTTTGTTAAAATTTCTTCCAAAATAATACAGTTCATGGCTAAACATGATTATGAAGTAACTACCAAGTAAATAGTGACAATAATTATCACATAATGAAATGAGTGTCACTTTCTTAGTAATTATCTGAGTATACTGAACAGAGATCTTCTCTAATTCTATTATCTCTGCATTTCAGAGCATGAAAAAAACTCAATAAATGTTTTTACAACTTTAATTATGAAAATATGGAAGATGATTAATTAATATCTTTATCTCATTGAAGTTTTCTTTAAAAGTTTAGCAGATGTGGCTTTTTCCTTCCTTTCTACCCTACTTCGCAGTGTTAGCATGGACTTTTCCATTCAATTAGCTTTCAATGAGAATGTTTTAAATGAGAGTTTAAAACCATTATGCCCAAAATAAAATTAGCATTTTTTCCAATATTAACTGTTTTACTCTTTCTAAATGCAGCTGGTGATACACTGGAATTTCGTTATTGTTCTTGAGTAAAAATATCCAATTTAAAAAGTTTGTTTCACCTCAAGAAGCATGTATTGACTGCTTACTATGTATTCAACAATGTAGAATAATGTCTCATAAAGTGGAAAGCAATTTTAAAACCATAACTTATGGATTTTTTTCAGTATCTTTAAAAATAGTTTTGATTATTCTTTTATTTCAAAATACATGTTTTATTGCACATTTCATTATATATATATTTAAAATGAATTTAGCACCCTTTTGGTGTTTAAACTTACCATTTTCTTTACTTAGATTTTAAAATATGTATATATACTCTCTATATCTTTGAGAAGATAATCTCTTGGAAGAATAGATCAGTAAACAAGACTTTTATAAGAAAGATATTTCATTGTTATACCCACCCACACATGCACACGCTTTTTGATATCTCTCAAACTATAATTTATGAATCATGTATACTGACACATATAACAAGATAAATATAATTATTTAACTCTTCCCAACTGCAAAAACAAGTATAAGAAGATATAATATTGTTTACAGAACAATTTTCCATATTTTACAAAATAATTCAATATTGCTTTACTTTTTTCCACTTTAATGGAGAGAAAAGTGATTTGTCTTTTCTTTATTAAAATAATCATACTTGCATCACTGAAGTTAGGTCACAAAACTTAAATAAGAGTAGTCAAGCTTATATATTTAAAATGCAAATAGGATTACCCACCCATATTATCACCATCAAAACAAAATGTTCAATTTTGACTCGATTTTTATCTTTGAATTATGGTGTCTGCTTGTATATATTTAGTGCGCAGGTTTACTTGGACATAGAAATAAGAATTCACACAGAAGGAAATTTTTAAGGTATAATAAATGGATACATGAATGAAAACACAGTTGGAGTTGAAGCTGTGATATTTTGAACAACTTTTGGTAAAAATCCTTTATTTGTATCCCTTCTGTGTTCACTTTTAGCAATTTGATTATCCATCAGTCATAAATGCAGCTTAAAGAGAGAGTGCACTGGTTTTATATATGAAACACATTGTAAACAATCTGTAAGTATCTTTAAAGTCCTGAGAAAAAGCAGCTACTAAAACATCACAGCATGCAACTCAAGAACTTTGTGTTTCCTGTGTAAGTGTGTACTTGCCATTTTTTTAACATTAAGTGCCATTATATACAGAATTTTATAATATTAATTTTGGGAAAGCTTGTGACTTTTAATATAGTAACATTTAAATGATCTGTTTTAAGAACACAGAACACATCATTCTTAAGAGAAAAAGAAAATTATAATAAAATGGCTCCAGAAACAGTAATTCCAAATTCATTGTATGTGCAAAAATCAAAGCATTATAGATACACACAGTTTCTATTTATTTTTCCATGTAGTATTGATTAAAAATTATTAGCAATGATAACACAGAAATGTCAGAACAAAAGAAACTCTTAAAGTTTAATTTTCTTTTTTTTTTTTTTCTCTTTGTGGCAATGGGAATCGAATTCACACAGCAGAAGGATAATGTATCCATAATGTGACATGATGTACTGAGAATATATTATTACATTTCTAATGACACGCTTTTCAAAGCTGTCTTTATTACGCCATGGAGTATCCTGCCCTTAGAGAATGCATCTGTTGAAGTGACTAGGTCATTTTAATAGCCTTAAAATTTTAGATTTGTGTATTCTAGTACTAATACATATCCTTTATCAAGGTGAAACAAACAAACAATAAAAACAAAACTAAACAGCAAGAAAACAGAATTTAAAGTGGAACTAGTATTGTATAATTCCTCTGTCTCTCTCTATGTCTTTATCTTTCTCAGGTACTTTTGCAACTAAAATACAGTGTCATATTATGATAAGGGACAGTATTTTAAATACATATAAAATTTACATGTATATATAATAATTTGGTATAGTATTATAGAAATCTACTTTTATAAGTAATCTGAGAGACCAAAATAGACATCCCTGTATCAACTAAGAGAGACTCTAAGGAAACCAAGCTACCTATGGATTGAGAATTAGGGCCCAGCTGGTGTGGCAAATTTATAGCCAAGAAAATTGGACAGAGGATGGACCTCACACACATCCTTTCCTGATAAGCAGCTGTAGACCTTAAGACAGTTTCAGCCAGCTTGTAGGGCTATGCACAAATTTTGTGCTATAGCTCATCTTTTGACTTAAAAAGCCAAATTTCACCTCATTTTATTACTAAAATCCCACCCTAAAGTGAACATGGGATGTACATTAGATAAATATTTACCCATTGCACACGTGCCCTACCCCCGTTATAAATATGTATAGATTGTCCCCTAAGCCTGCCAAACCTGTATGATACATGCTCTGTGAGGCATGCAACACAACCTGCCCTTTCCCTCTTTGAAGAAAGGGCACCTTCAACACGTTCCAGAGACTGTCTCTTCCTGGCTTGCAAACCTATAATGCCAACAAAGTTCTCATTTCTACTATTCAGCCATCCTATTGGTCTTTTGGATGGCAAAAGTAATACAAAAACATTTTTTGTGCTAATTATAGGGCTATTCTCTTTCCGTGTCATGCCCATCTTTCAGTATTCTGATGGTGCTGGAATGAGGATTCCCCTTTTTTTTCCCTTTCCAGCTGCATTTTTTCTACATTCAGTCAATACCAAGCACTAGCACAAGAGACACAAAATATCTGGAGGAGTTTGAGTGATGATAATATTTCTGATTTTTTCACTCTTTTCTGCTTCACTCTGGCAACATGTATAGGCAGTTAAAATGGAAGCAGTTGTTTTCAGTTTCGTGTTTACTTTTTCCCTGTATTTATAGCGAGCCTCATTGCAGCCCCTCACAGGCATAAGCACTAGTGAGCTAGGGCCTCATCCTAAAATGTCAAAGTCCAAGTTCCACATGGACATTCCTCTGAGCTCCTTAGAAAACAGCACCTGCTGGGCAGTGCCCTCTATTCCTACCTCTGAGCCCTATATCTGTGGGATCACTTTCCCAAAGTTCTAGGTTCTAATAACTCTAACCTCTTCCTTTTGGTTCTCCTAGCCCTAGATGCAGTAGCTATCTTCTGAAGTCATGGCCTTTTAGTTGCCTGTTCTCTTTTTCTTTAAGTTCAATTTTACAATCACCATATGATTTTCTATCTGTTCAAATTTTGCAGTATCTAATCAGATTTGTAGAGAGTTGAAAAGAGAGTCTCCACAGCCTTATAACAAGGCAATGACTGCGCAAAGTGAACAACAGGAACTTCTTTGAACACATGAGAGAACTGAAGTTGTAGGGCAAACAACTATGTTGAAATCAGATGTCTATAGCGAGAGATAGGAATAGAGCACAGAACGACCTTAGACAGACACCACAGATCATCATATAAATTGATAAGAAGATTTAGGCAGAGATGACTAATAAATTGCTAAACATTGTGTATGGATTGGTGTGAGAGTGTGAAGTTCCTGTAGGCTGAGTTTATAGGAGATTTATACCTTCTTACAGACTCTTCTCCTAAGAACCTTTCAAGGTACTCACAGCAATGATCATGGAATCCTGATAAAATTTCCCCAGAAAAGTTAGTCCTGGCTAAGGAAAAAGAACATTGCCACTACCAAAAATCCATCCAAACTCATCTTCCCCATTATTGAAGAAAAATTGCAATGACACTTGTTAAAAATGACAAGTTATTTATCAAGACTTTATCAAGGCTATTGTGATATGGGAGAAGATTGAAGTCAACTCCACTGAAAGAAAAGGTGGGAGAGTTTTTAAACACTGGGTGAAGGAATGGAAAAGCTCTAGAAGACCTTAGAGAGGAGCCTGGCCCATTTGATTAGGTTATTTTTGTTTGCTAAGTGGTGCTTATTGAAGTTAGGTTCCTACCCTCCCATAGAAACTGGGAGATAAAGTAAGGTCCTTCTTAATTATTACCTGTCAAAGATACGCCTCCTAGATCCTTGAAAAGACATTCCTGGGTTGTAAAACTGGCAAGAGTCTGGGAGATTTATGTCTCAAATAAACAAAGGAAGAAATTACACTTACAAGTTTTCTAAAGTAAATGCTCTAAAAAAGATAAATCAGGGAACTAAACTTAGGAAGAAGCTTGTTTAAACATTGGACAAGCTGAGGGGAACTCAAGGTTCGGTTGGTCACTACGCACCTCCCCACCACAAACAAACAAACAACCCTTCATCTAAAAGGGAATGGTCCAGAAAACTATACTCTGGGTACTGAAGGAAACTCACTGCATCTGTGGGAGAGGAAAAAAATGTAAACGTGCTCTACCTATGAGGAAGGACAGGAATACCCGGCCACATTTAGCAGAAGAGCAAGAGCAGTTTTGAACCCCATATTCCTAAGACTGAAGTTCAGAGAGCCTACCTAAGACTGATATTTAATTAATACATCAAAGAATGTCCCCACTCCTAGGCTCCTACTAGCATTATATTATAAAAAGCATTAAGTAAAACTAAGAATTTAATGTAGCTGAGATTGCTAGAAGAGTAAGATTATCTCTGGGGAGTAGCATACACACACACACACACACACACACACACACACACAATTATTCAAAGTCAAGAAGGTAGACCCAAAGTTGAGTGAAGAGCAAGCATTAAATAACCCCCAGCTCCTGTCTGCATTAACACAAGCCCCCCACCCCCATACATGTCCTTGTAGGGGAAAAGTTATTCTTGTCTTTGAGTCTACATAATTTTTACCTTGCTATCTATTGTTTGATAAAAAAAAATTTGGCCTCCAAAAAAAAAAAGAAGGCAAATAAAAGCACAGTCTGAAGAGACACAACAATCATTAAACCAGATTGAGATATGACACAAATGTGAGATATGACATAAATGAGTGAAAAAGAGAAAATTTAAAATACCCAGGATTAATATATTAAAATCTCTAACACAAAAAGGTAGACAACATGCAATATCGGACAAGTATTTTCACCAGGGAGAAAAAAATTATAAAAACAAATCAAATGGAAATGTTAGACATGAAAAACAAACAAGCAAACACAAAGATACTTCACAAGATTGGAAATAAAATATATCTTTGAGATGTTGAGCATTTTTTTATATGTTTGCTGGCCATTATTCTGTCTTCTTTTGAAAAGATATGCTCAATTTTTGTAGCTATCTCTTTGTGGACCAGTTGACAGCTCATAGACTAACACCAGTGTATGGATGAAACTCAGAAAGGGCTTAGGATATTAAAATTCTTCCCTACATTGTAAGGTTAAGTAATTTTTAAAAAAAAAAATACGTGCAGATGAGACAAAATCTACCTTGAGGCAAAATCTGACTTGCAGCCTCAGTTGTGACCTCTAGATTAGGAAATGACTGGGGAACTTTCAGTTTCTTATATTTCATAATTTTATCAATTTTTCCTGAACTATGTAAGTGTGGTGTAAGTGTCCTCATGTTTAATTTCCCTTATGACCTGGATTCAACCCCTCATGGCACCCCAGACTAATCCTATATTTTTAATAATTCATGTCTTAATGTCTCATGTAAGATTTTTCATCTTGTAAAAATCTGAAAGTACAGTGACATAATTTTCTAATTTACTGGCCTTTACTTATTTAGGCACTCACATATATAAAATTTCTGCAGGAAATTTCTTTAAACACGCTCTTCTTAACTTCTTAGGTTCAATATGGTGAATAAAACTGTACATTTACTGGGTGATTTTAGGTCATTGTTCTGAATACAATCTAGTAATGACCTCAGGGGCTATTATATACGGCTGGTTGTCAATTGTCTTTCCAGGAAAATGGCCTCAGACTGCTTCGTTTATGTCATCCATAGATCTTAGATTTTTGTCTTGGAGACAGTAGGGAGCCATTAAAAAATTTCAAGCAGGACCATAAGAAAATCAGATTTACATTTTAGAAAAGATCAGTCTGGTAGTCATTGGGAGAATGGACTTTTAAGGGGATGAGACAAAAGACCACATAATGTAAGAGATAAAACATTAAGGTACTTTGACCACATGTAAACAGTGCAAGAATAGCAGAGAAAAGAAAAGAATTGAAAAATTCTGTTTATAAAATCTTGCAGCCATTTCTAATTGTGAAGTTATATTTACTATATTCAGCTTAAAAAGTCAAGTTAGAAAATTTACTTGTGCTCCAGAACTTTTAGGTTTTAAGAAATGGAGACATTTATCTGAAGTTAAACAAATTTCATAAAGCACAGGGTGATTCTGGAGTGACATTAGGAGCAGAATCTTGAACTCTGTTGCAGTAACCAGGCAAAATATTATGGGATGTTATAAGGCTCTGGCAGTGTGGGTGGAGAGGAAAGAATGGATTCAGGGGTTCAAGAACCATTAAGGAAGTAGAATCAATAAGATTCCATTTTCCATTGGATGTGAGGGTTGAAGGAGAGGGAAATGTCAAGGATGTCTCTTGGCTTGGGCAACTAGGTGTATGATATTGCCCATTAAGAAGGTAAGGGAGGCCAGGGGCGGTGGCTCACGCCTGTAATCCTAGCACGCCGGGAGGCCGAGGCGGGCGGATTGTTTGAGCTCAGGAGTTCGAAACCAGCCTGAGCAAGAGCGAGACCCCGTCTCTACTAAAATTAGAAAGAAATTAATTGGACAACTAAAAATATATAGAAAAAATTAGCCAGGCATGGTGG